>CAIGRS010310657.1:0-13878 GCA_903798395.1 Fraxinus floribunda
TTAAAATTTTTGCAATTTATACGTATTATAAATAATAACTAAATATTAACATATAAAAAAATTACAATTAAAAAGAAAAGAAAAAAATTTAAAATTTAAAAAAAAAGTATGACATTTTTTTAGTCTCACGGGCCAGCCCGTCCTGCTCAAGCCGATGCCCCAAAATGGGGCTCACCCGAGCCTCATCTCGACCCACCGAGCCATGAGCTAGCCCGACTCAGGCTTTTTCGGACCGAGCCCGAGCTGTCCAAGCCAACGAGCCATTTGCCATCCTTATGTGTGGATCAATTGAAATGTGAATAAAACTAAAGTGTGAGCTTTTATAATTTTTGTCAAATGGATTTAGTCTTTTAAATTATGTAAAATAAAAGCAATTGAGACGCATTCTAAACTGAAGTGTGAGCTTTTATAAATTTTGTCAAATGGATTTAGTCTTTTTAATTATGTAAAATAAAAGCAATTGAGACGCATTCTATGGAAATATGTACATGAAACTAATTTCTTCATAGATTAAATTATCATGATACATTATTTTTTTTTAAAAAATAGTAAGTTAGGAAAAAACCCGAGATGGCCTACCTTTGCACCCAGGCATAGAATAGTGGTAGGAAAAAAAAATGGACTGGAAGTGAAGAAAAATACAAGGGAGAAGTTATACATAAAATATATTTACAAAATTTATTATTTTATCTATCGAGCCCTCCTTAAGGCTTTAAGTATCACTCTAGAACACCAACAAAGAATCCTTTATATCATAGCCCATCTTCTCCAAATTGGGATTAATGGCGAACTGAATCATCGGAGGCGGGCCGCAGGCCAATGCAAGTGTGGTTTCTGATGCTTCGGGAATGTGTTCTCGGAGAATGCTCTCCGTGATGAAACCCAAACTATACTTCCAATCTTCTTTAATAGATTCTTGGACGACGTACCACACTTTGACCCTGTCGGGATATTTCTCAGCCCACTCGTCCAATTCATCTTTAAGTAGAATATCATCTTCGGTGCGATTCGCATATACTACAAACATTTCAGTTTCATCCTCAGGATCCTTCAAAATAGCCTGCATAACTTGATAAACTGGAGTAATCCCCGTTCCACCAGCGAGCATGGCTAGTTTCTTTGCAAACTTGTGTTTGCCATGCACCAAAAAGTTGCCCTTTCCTGTGTATTCAATGTGACCTAAAGGACCCTTCACATCCAAGAATGATCCAATTTTTAGAGAGTCCAAATGCTGTGACATAAGTCCACCATTCGGAAATTTGGGATGAATTCCCTTGAAGTATATCTTCACGACTAGCTCAAAATACCCGATTGTGTCAATTCCACTTGTTGGTGTGTATGCTCGCATGCAAAGCTTATCGTCGATTGTAGCACACAAAAATATGTGCTTCCCAACAGGTAATCCCAGAACCTGATCTTCAGCAGGCAATGAAAATCGAAACACTCGAACATCATGAGAAATCGACGTCTTAGAAACAAGTTTGCATGGAATCTTCTCTCGTGGAACCAAGGCAACGCTTCTCATCGTCGAAATTTCCTTTATGGGGGCTAAGTACAGACCGCCACCTAAGGGGCCATGAACTGAATTATTAGGAGATGAAGCACTAGAATCTGAGGTATAACCAGTAATCAGTTCACCAATCCTATACTCTTCCAAAAGTTTCTTGGCCTTATCAGAATGGATGGCATCAAATTCTTCAGTGCAATCTGTGCCAGCATTTATGAGAATACTGTCGGTTCCACCCGGGTGGTCCTTGAGGAAGCGAGTGCAGTCATAGACGTGGCCGTGGACGATAATCCACGTGGAGTCGGGTGAGTTGTGCTTCTTAACCTCAGACATTGAATACATTTTTGAATTAGTGTTCATGAAAGGAGATGAAATACTCTTCTTTAGGGTATGATTTGCTTCGGAGGATTTCTCCAAATGCCTCTCCTTAGCCATCCATCCACCGGACTGGTTCCCGGGTTGAGTGGGGTGCTCAAAGATGATTCCAATCTCTCCTTTGTGTGGTTTGCACACATTGGTTTTCACTCGGAACCAACAATTATTCATCATCCCCTGCACAATATCACATATTTATTTTTTTCAAATATTATTTTCATAGATACTTTTTCACCAAAAAAAATTATCTACTAAAAATAAATATTAACTTATGTTGGGAGTAAAAGAAGTCCTACATCGGCTAGACATGGGAAATATGATGGGTTTATAAATGTATGACAATATCATCATTGGTATGAGGCCTTTTGGGGTAAAGCCTAAAAGCAAATCCATGAGAGTTTAGGTCCAAAGTGGACAATATCATACCAATGTGGAGATATGTGGTGTCCATAAACCCAACAACTTACGTGATCATCATGTGATATTCACGTGTTCAAAAATTTTGTAATGTGGTCATAATTGTAATTTGTACTTGAACGTAAGAGTTTTTGTATTTTAGGGTGCAGCAATTCAATTTTGGACCACTCCTTAAAGACCATAAACAGAGTACATTGGCACGTGCCAGCACGTGGTCAGTAATGAGATTTTTGTCTATATTTTGCACAACTTAAAATAAAATAAAGAAAATTTCTGCTTGTATAGAAATTATTTTGTCAAAATTTGTACAGACACTCACATGAAAGTGGATCCCATGTAAATTAAATATTGTCCCAAAAAAATGGGACCCATCCCATGCGTGTGTTCTGTGATGTTTCTGATTTTTTTCTTCTGTAGGTGTAGACTTATTCTAAAATAAATACTTATTAGTAATTAGGTAAGTTTGTTTAAATTAACTCTTACATCTTGTCAATATAAGAGAATGTTTGGGTAAGTAACAAAAGTCACTTATTTTCCCAAATGTTAATTGTTTTAAGTAGAAAATGTTGCACATTTTAAAATCTTCTCCAAGCTTGAAATTAAAAATAAGTAACTTAAGATTAAATTAGACTTTCTCATAAACCAAGCAAATTATGCAAAACTTAGGGAGTAGGAGGGTAAATAAACTTACCATGACATTCCAAATGAGTTTTTCGGGCTGAGTGTTGAGGGTTTCATCCCAGGCCCGAACTGCAATTTCTTTGGCACTAAGCAAATCCAGCACCTCCACCTCTAGTGACCAGAAGCACCAGCACCAGTATTTGCCGTACTTGTTCGGCTTCTCCGTGTGGTCTAAGGTCGCAACCCGCCATGTCTCGCCACCATCCATCGTCACCTCCACCCTTGTCACTTTCTTCCCACCACCTATTCGTGTTATATATATAGTCAATAACAGAATTTGCTCGTCTAAAATCTTAAACTTAATCATCGAACACGGACCGTTATGTAACTATGAATCTAAAAGTTGATGATTATAATCAAGTAAAATAATTAAAGTTGGTCTTGTGTTGAAAAATGGAAGGTTGATTCTTTCTAGTGTTCAATGGGTCCACATTACAATATGGTCATTAGGGGGCCATCCTATTTAATCAATTATTTATTAAGAGAGAAGTTAGCACGCATTTTTGAACAAACTACACTTTTTTTTACCCAAATGATTTTTATTTTTATTTTTACACGTTTAGCCCTAGTTTGGCACCGATTAAAATTTAAATTTTAATCTATGTTAAAGTTAACAATTAATTTCAATTATCCCATAATTTTTTAACCACACATTTCATCAATTTTTATCAAATTTAAATCTAATAAAAATCTCATTTTTATATATCTAAAAAGGGCTTAAGGTGACATTTGCAAGATGGTCACATGACCAGCAATTAAGCCCCTGTTTGGTAGAGACTAAAATTAAATTTTTAGGAAGTTTGAATAAAAATCAATAAAATACGTGGTTGAAAAATTGTGGATCATATAAAACTTGTGGTTAAAATTAATCGTCGACTTTAACAAGATTTTTTTAATGGTACCAAACGGGGACTAAATATACAAGTACGATGTATTCAGTCCATATCTATATGTGTCAATAACATGCAAAGAGACTAGCTCCAGTTTGATGGAGAATAAGATTATACTTTTTTAATAGATTTTGATAAAAGTTGATGAAATATATTGTTGAAAAATTGTGGATGAAATATGTAATTAAAATTTATTATCGCCAAACAGGGACTAGGGATGAAAAAAAAAATAGCAGGTAGCCACTCACCAGAATAAGCGTAGCCCCTCAACGTGTAAGGCCTCTGAGTTGTCCACGAGTTGATAGGCAGAATCTCTTCGTGACACGGTGTTGTGATCACTGAGTTTATGTTTAACTCGTTGATTATGTATTCAGGCTTGTACCACCATGCTGTTCAAAATTAAAATGATTCGATTGTATGGAAATAAAATTGTGTACGAGACAGACTATAGACGTAGATGTACCTTCAGCATTAGCTAGTTCGGCATCAACATGGGAAGGAAGAACCCTATTATCCTTGTAATGATAATAATTATTTGATTCCTCTGTAGTTACGACGATTCTTTTAAGCCATTTCACCATTCTTCCACCGATGAATCCAGGAATTATCATTCTCACCGGAAATCCATGATCCGGCGCCAATTTTTCGCCGTTCTGCATGTAAGCTAGAATAATATCCCTCGAAGGATCCATGGCGAATTCCTTCTTGATGCTGGTGCCGTATTTTGCTCCGCCGCCTCCGGGCAAATCCTCTGCCCCTTCAAAGCAGACATTCAGACCACCCTTTTTGCGGCTGTAAATACCGCACCGCTTCAAAATGGCGCGCAGTGGCACCCCGCGCCAGACAGAGGTGGATATTCCGGCGGCACCCCAGTTGAAACCGATTGTCTGTTTCACCATGTTTTGTTCTTTTCTGCGATTTCCGGCGCAAACCAGAGTCACCGGCAATTCTCTGCTGGGAAATTCGTCGACCAGTTGTTGCATTGTTAATTTCATTGGGCGTTTAACGAGCCCAGTGATTTCAACTGTCCATTCATCCCATCTTGCTTTAGGGACGTAGCCGTGGTTTCGTACATAGTGAAGTGGAACAGGCGTAATGAATCCATGGTGCATGAGACGGGTCAGTGGCGCCTCTGCGTTAAAGGGGTGTTTTCCGGTGAGTCGAACCATGGAGGGATTGCGCTCAACCCAATTATCCGCCGTGCCTTCATCTCTTGAATCAAATACAGAAGGTTCCAGCTCGCAGTTTGCTTTCTTGATTGCATTTACATATTCATTTTCGTCGTCGTCATCATCTTCACTGGAAGAATAATCAAATACAGAGCTACCATTAATTTTCTTGAATTCAGCTCCAGGACTTGACGGAAAATTGCAGCCGCGGACGGGAGAGTCGGACCGGTGATGGTTATGGCCAGCCGCCGGAGTTGGCTTAAAAGAAAGACGACTAAACTGCCGGTTTTCGACAGACGCCGCCATGGATTACTGCAGTTAAATTAAGAGAAGAAAAAGAAAGAAATTTCTTTCTTGAATTTGCTTGTAAAAATTTAATTTTTGTGTTGAAATGTTTTGAGTATTGGGGAGTTATATATAGATATGTTGGGACTCTGTTTCTCTATCTATACATCCCGTGTGTCCAAACCCCTCCTCGTAATTTGAACCATTAATTAATTTCTGTGGGTGACATTAGATACATATATACGTATATTGTATAGATATATACATACACCTCATGATCTCATGTATAAATACATATACATTCAAAGAGGTATGTGTATACATTCACATATTTTAATGACTAATGTTATTTATCCTCACTGGAATTAAAACCACAGTTTAGATGATTCTAAATTATGGGTTAAATGAAATGTAAAATTAATTTAATTTTAACTACAATTTAATGCCAGCCACCAAAACTAGAGTTGTAATCTCAGTGAGAATGAATAGCATTACTCTATTTTAATATCTTCCTAAATTGGACTCGTATATTCGGAATAAAATAAATTTTGACTTGAATCGGTTCTAAATTCATTTGAAACCATGATTAAACCATCAATCACGTAAAGATTTAAATGTTTAGTGCATAAATTTGACTAATGATAATTGGTGCACAAATATTTCACACATATAGGCTTGTTTAGACCAAATTTTAATCAAAGTCAAACAATCAATATCAATCACATCTTTTATGGTCCCACATCTTTTTAACCACACATTTCAAAAACTTCTATCACAATCCACTTAAAATCTGATTTTAATTTACATCAAACACTTTCATAATATTTTTTTAATTTTATCTTTGATAAATCTAACATTTTAAGGGCGTGTTCCGTATAACTTAAAATCTAATTAAAATTGAAAATATAATCGTTATTGAGTCTCACTCGTCTAATAAAAATTAACAATAACAACTAATTTTTCAATTTTAATCCTATTTTAATCTCTATCAAACATGCCCTAAATATGTCAACGAATCACCAATATATCTCCACTTTACATAATAAACAAATATGCATAGTACAATGAACGAATATTTCAAACACGTCTCTTCTTTAACTCCGTGCAGTTGTGTCAAAACGAGCATTTAAACATGTCAATAAAACCACCCAATTGAACTAACTTTAATATCCTATTTTTAAATATGGCAATGCCACAAACTGAGGGCTTTGTCCATAGCTTAACAATACAATCATATAGAATAATTCTACATAATTTGGTTGTAAAATATCTATTTGGGAAGTATTTTGGGATAAATGTAGCAATAGTTTCAAACAGACAAATCTTTG
The DNA here is from genome assembly GCA_903798395.1 of Fraxinus floribunda. Taxonomy (NCBI): domain Eukaryota; kingdom Viridiplantae; phylum Streptophyta; class Magnoliopsida; order Lamiales; family Oleaceae; genus Fraxinus; species Fraxinus floribunda. Next base: position 6,653 of record CAIGRS010310657.1, read on the forward strand.
AAATATTATCAGACTTTCTATATATGAAGCCCTTTTGGACAGTTTTCATCTACAATTCTGTCAGTAAACAAAAAAATAACTTTGATCACATTTTTAATATTTTAAAAAGGGGCAAAAAATAATTTTTCATTTATCACATTAAATATTTAAATAAAAAATAAAAAAACACACGCGCACACACACAATCGTCTTCTTACTCTCAACCCTCACCAACCTCTACCTCAAACCCCAAAATAGGAAGGTGAAAGGTCTACTTTTGTAGGGGTAATGCCGGAACTTGGTCTTGACGACATTGGTATTTACCCTTAAACCTTCATAGATTATAAGATTGAATGTACAAGTTACACAAAAACAGATAACCTGCGAACTTGTAGGCCTGCTTTCCTTCGGACCACAAACACATGAGCTCAGGTTTTTCAGCCACAAGAGTCATTGACTCATTGCACAACCCTCCCAGATAAAAGGCAACCCCAGATTTTGTACTAAAGAATCCTCAAATCATCCCACAAAATCAGAACTCTAGACTAAAGCAAACAAACACTGTTCACCAAAAATTCAAAGAAATGTAGACCAGCTGAGACCACGGACCCAAAGGCTACGTTATAGCCTTTAATTAGTGAAGAAAAACCAAAAATAGAAGATGATACATTCTCAAAGATCAAGAGAGGTGTTCAAGCATTTCATGAAAAGTTAAAACCAAATTTTTTATTAATCTTTCTTTCTGTTCTTCTAATGAGGCATTTGGGTTTGAGGTGGAGGTGGCGATGGCGATGGCGATGGCAATTGTCGGTGTGGATTTTGGGTTTGAGGTGGGAGTGGGTGAGGGTTGAGAGGAAGAAGACGATTGTGTGTGTGTGTGTGTGTGCATTTTTTTTAATAGGAAGCCATTAGATAACTCTAGTAAAAGAATTCCATTCTAATAAACAACATGATTACGTTGCCACTTAATCTAGGTTTTATGAACACAATAAAATTAGTACTATGTTTCATTGTCCATATTAAAATATTAAAAATGTGGTCAAAGTTAATTTTTTGGTCAGTTGACAGAATTATGGATGGAAACTATTCCAAAAAGCTTCACCTGCAACCTTTGGAAATATTAGAAGTAATGGTTGCAACAAATCATATGTTTGAGAGAAACCTGCTAATATTTCAAAGTTTTAGGACTTTTGCTACAATTATCCCAAATATTTTTGGAGCTAAAGTCTTTTCATGCAGTGACATGTACAAATAAAATATTATTTTTTCTTTAATCATTATGGGAAAATGGATATTAATTGAGTAGTCAAATCTAACATAAATATGTTATGACTAATGACAAAACCTAGGCTAGATGAAACTTCCCTAGATTAATTCCAAAACAAAATCTTGACCACCCATTCCATATTATTGAATAGTTTTAATATTTTTATGAATGATATATCTTGGAAGAAAATATTCAAGTTATTGCCATTTAGATGGTCAACAAAAAAATGGTAGTCATTCGTATCAATATTTAGCCCATGTTTGGTACATATTAAAATTTTTATTTTTATTTTTCTATTCATTTTTGACTATACATTTTTCAATAAAATAATATTTTTCATCACATTAATAACTTTTCCTTATTTTTCAACCACCCATTTTCCATCAATCTACTATTCCAAAATACATTTTTCCAAAATAATGTGGTTCAAACACACCCTTAAATTATTTATTACTGCGTCGAATAAATCTCTCTTAATATATCTCAACTTGTTTTCTATCTTTGGAGAATTCAGTGTTGCATTATCGTACGTTCTTTTTTAAGACATTTTTTTAAAAATAGATGACGAAAAATATCAATTGTCTAGTTCTATGTACGTCAGCTATTCTTATTTTGTAATGAGAAAGTGCATAACGTCTTTAGATAAGAACATATATGATTAACGATATATATAGACACACAACAAGATTTATCAATCGTCAGATAGTGTTTGTATAGCGAAAGTGCTTGAAATATCCAATTATTATTATTATTATTATTATTTGAATATATCCTCAAAGTAATTTTTTCGAGAAAAAAATGTTATTTTCCTAAAGAAAACATGCATAATAAAAGATGTTTGAATAGGAAGCCGTTAGATAACTCTAGTAAAAGAATTCCATTCTAATAAACAACATGATTACGTTGCCACTTGATCTAGGTTTTATGAACACAATAAAATTAGTACTATATTTCGTTGTTCGTACAAGGAAAGTAATCATTTTTCTTTAAAAAATGAAAATATATAAAATTATAGGCATTTTGATCTAGAGAGTTAGAGAATTTATTCATATAATAATGCATGCGACAAATGTTTTCAACTTGATGACTTGTTAATAATCTAGCTTATTGCGAATTTTTTTTATTTGTTTAATATTTTAGAATTTGATTTGGTATTATCTTGATTAAAATAGGAATTGAATTTTATTATCCTACATGGAATATAATTTAACTTTCCAAATTATAAAGAGATTGATATGAATCCATACAAAAAGATATAAAGTTCAAAACTCGACCTTCGAAAAAATATAATTCAAAGAGTCGTGTATCCAATACCAAAAGATATAAAATTGTGCTTGAGATTCAAGAAAATTCGACATGGGTGTCCTCGCAAAACAATTATATACTTCTTTGTGGTAGAAAAGATGGTAAAATAATAACTCAAGAATCATCCTACAAAAGCAAATGGTTTTATTTTTCTAAGCTAAAAACATGTTGGCATAGGCATATATATATAGCCCCTCGGGACATAGTTCAGTGGTGCAAAGGACATGAGTAAGGTAGTCTCAATTGAGCTGGCAGCCGCAGTGTGAGAGTTCGATTCTTGCCTCTAACAAGGTTTGAAATTGGATTCTTTGTGGACACCAGTATTGCAGCTCTTGTACCCTGATTTGTTGAGGCACATCCCGCGATTTACTTTCTTTACAATGCTCTAGGAACGGGGCGGTGGGAGCCCTCAGGATTGGGGTTCAACCTTATATATATATATAAGACCAACTGCAAAATTTTGTATAGTAGATGTAGCTTACCGTTTGTTTGTTTTTCATTATAATGCAAGTTTTTACCGTTGCAACATGGATCAGCCGCCTTTTTTGACAATTTTGTCTCACAGTAGAACCCACTTCTTTGAGAAAAAAGGATTAAAAAATGCATTTTTCACCTTAAATAATGGGAAACAAACAGGGGCTTAGATAAAAAAAAATCAAGTTTTCCACTTCTACATGATAGCATAAGTAGATTAATTAACACAAGATTATTAATTAATTAATTGTGGGTTGGAGATTAATCATGAACCAATGGGCAAAGGAAAGGTAAAAGGTGAGATGAAATGAATCAAGCTGTATTGAAGAGGGGAGTTGGGGGTGGGAATTCAGGGACAGTCTTTGCATGAGAAGTGGCGTATGGGAATCCCAGTAGTCAAAATATAATAAAAACAAGGGGTGGGGGTACTGGGGTTTTGACTTTTGAGTATGTGTCTGTATCCATGGAAAAAATGTTATTCGGTATCACTGATGTTACAATATGAATTTACACTATATGGTAGATTCAATGAAAAATAAAATTAAGTGACTTATTTAACTATGTTTCTCATCAAAAACGAATCTAGGACCAAACTACAAGTCGGATAAAAAAAATAAAAAATTACGCATTCACTAAAAAATATTAACGGGCTTGGAACTGGACCAAGCTATAGTTTGGCCCAATCCCCCTAAACCTACCCCTACTTCTCATATAATGTCATTTACGATGTGTTAGGCATGACTTTTGAAGAGTCAAAAATAATTTTTGAAACTCAAGAATTACTTTTGAACTTGTTGGCTAATTTTATAAAAGTGTTTTCAATAGTTAGAAGAGTTTTTAGATGAAGTCGATCCATTGTGGCTTTCTCTAAAAGTCCTTTTAGAAGAGGAAGTGTTTTTTAAAATTAGTTTCTAAAAAAAATTAAAATAGCTTCCTTCGAAAGTTCTTCTACAGAAGTAAAATCAAAAATCATGTTGAAGGGATCCTTAGTGTCACCAAATTGGTGTTGTAATATTAGTGATACTAAATAGCATTAATCGTATTTACGTGCAACCACATGAAACGGAGGTGGGAGCGATAACAAAAGAAGAAAGTCACGGTTCTCAAACTGGGCTGGTAGGGTGGGGGGATGATAACTAAATTATGTCCTTGTTTGGTAGAGCTTAAAATTCATATTTTAATTTAAATCAAAATTAACTATTAATTTTAACAATCCTTTTTATAGGTCTCACAACTTTTCAATCACATATTTTATCAAAATATATTAAAATTTTGATTTTAATTGCTACAAAGAAGAGCTAGAAAGGGTCACTATTGTTAATTGGGGCTGGGGTATGGGGATGGGGGGTGGGATGGGACTGGGTGGATGGTAACAAAATCACGAAGGGTCGCAATTCTGCACTAGGGGCGGCCAATTGAAGTCTTAGAGGGTTAGAATGTAATGGCCCTTTGGTGAAGCATAGAGTCACCTTGGAAAATGGTGAGGATTCTCTCTCTCTATTTTTGAGAAATTTATCTTATATCGTACAATATGCATATATTAAATAATAAGATATGCGAGTTGAAGAATACTCCAAATTATTTGAAGATTTTATCCAAATGCAATTTTTTACCCGAAAATATCGGCATCTAAATCTTCTGAAGGTTTAAATAGTTTGAGAAGTAATTCTTTCTTGAAAAATTCTTGGTGTACATAATATATGTATATTTTGTGGACCCCATCCCATGTGAAAATTATGAACACCCCTATGTATATATATTTGTACACCAAGCACATCCCTTCGTTCTTTATATTTTTCTTACTTTTCAAAATGTTACATATATACAAATTACATTTGGCCATTTGGATGCAAAATTATTACTAATTTATAAATTTAGTGAAAGTCTAATATTAATTTCAAATATATATTTACAATTACTACTCATTGTTATCAACACGTTTCATAAGATCCGGTATTATTCCTCTATATAAAACATCTATAAATTTACTATTAAAATTCAAAATTTTTTGACATTTCTATTAAAATCCTTTCTATTTCGAAGGATCCTTTTACAAGTGAACAACGAAATGCTGACGAGAATGATGCTAACTTCAATCAATAATTTTCTAAAGGATAACAATCACGACCTCGAAAATTTACTTATGGCATATTTGGGCTGAGTTAAAATCTGATTCTAATCTAAGTTAAAGTCAAACAATCAATATCAATCACATTTTTCATGGGTCTCACATCTTTTCAACCACACATTTCAAATTTTTTTATCACAATCCACTTAAAATATAATTTTAATCTATACCAAACACCCGTTTAATTACACGAACATATCAAATGCATAAAATAAAGTGAATTAAAATCATTACTATTCATAATATAGCAAGAATGTAAAACCAAGTAGAAAGATGAAAAATAAAATAAAATAAAAAATCTTCTTTCATCCCGATATAGTTTGCTATGGACAAATTTGATGTCAAACTCGCATATAATCCATGGAGGCGTAGGGTGAGTGGAGGTAGTTGCGGAGCCAATTGGGATCCAATGGGTAGGTCCCTACTGAAATTTGAGGGGAAAAAAAATTATATAACTATTTAGTTTTTATTTTTAATATTATTATATTTATATTTGAAAAAAAAAAATATATAAATATATATATATATATATAACTTTATCACAAGGATGTGGATGTGGCGTGGTGCGTGGAGGGAAACTTCACAAGCCTTCTTCAAATCAAACATAAAATTTTAGAAATTTTGTTACTTGTACATAAAAAATGTACATAATGAATTAAATAATATGATGTGAAGGAAAAAGATTTGATAAAAAAAAGTTGACTACGTTTTAAACTGAAAAATGATATAATATCATGTGACATTATGTAATTTATTATGTAAATTTTGATGTACATATAACAAGATTCAAATTTTAGTATCGTCCTCACATTGTATGATGTCACAACTTTTTTTCCAAAAAGAATAATTTAAGTATTTTGTAAGTTTAGGTTTGACTATTTTGATACACGAAGTTTCACAATTATCATGAATAGACACATTAATTAGCCTTCATTACTTGAAACTTTAATGGTTAGAATAGTGTTTTTTTTTTTTATTTTTTTTTTTTTTTCCAGAAAAAAATGTGTAGTTAAAAAAGAAAAGAAAAATTGAGATTGTTTGTAATATTTATTTTATTGAACAATGTATGATTGATGAAAAAAGAGTAAAAAAAATGAATTATAATTTTAATGAAGCCAAACACATTGAGTCATAGGTTTAACCGACATGACCTTGTATGGCCATTGATTCCCAACAAAGTCCAAAATCTTCTAGTAAGTTCAGCACAACCGACTGTACCATATTGGCCATCAAACTTGAAATTTTCTACAGTTTTTGTTACGTTATTTAAAAAATAAAAAATGACAATATTATGCTCATATTTGATATATATTAAAATTTTCATTTTCATTCTTCTACTTATTAACAACCAAATATTTTTCAATAAATCGAAAGGCAGATCATATGTTATCAAAAATTTTGTTATTTGTACATCGAAGTGCAGCCCCCTCATAATAGGGGGACCCACGCCCAATAAAAAAGTGCCGCCCTCTCCTATTGTAAGGGGTTGTAGTTCGGACCGGGAATCGTCGAATCGGACCTTGGTCCAGTCCGGTTGAATCAATTGTTCAAGCAAGCAAGTGAACCGGTCATAAACTGGTTAAACCACTAACCAACCGTCCGAATCGGACAGTTTTTAGTGGAACTAGATCCGGTTCAATGTTTGAACCGGATGGTTACCAAATTGAAGTAAAATTTTTTGTTAAATTTGNTAAAGATAAGACTACTACTTCTAATCATAGTTATTAAAACCGGACCGGACCGGACGGTTCGGATCAGGAACCGCCAAACCGGAACTTGGTCCGATCCGGTTCAATCAATTGTTCAAGCAAGCAAGTGAACCGGTCATAAATCGGTTAAACCACCAACCAACTGTCCGAATAGGACGATTTTTAGTAGAACTAGATCCGGTTCAATGTTTAAACTGGATGGTTACCAAATTGAAGTAAAAAAATTAGTTAAATTTACTAGAGTTGTGACTTGAACCTTGGATTGCAATGCGATATTTCACCTCCACAACTATTATAGCAACTGATGGTCCTTAGATATATAATGTGAGCAAAATATTTATATTAGATTTCAATAAATGATTTC
>CAIGRS010310709.1:0-17189 GCA_903798395.1 Fraxinus floribunda
TTAAATACATGTGGGGCCCGGCCCCTTGTGAGGGCCTGTAAGGCCCCTGTGAATTTTTATTTAAATGACAGTTTCAAAAAAACATACTTCTGCATAAAAAACGTACTTATGCATAAAAAACGAGTTGCCAAATAAGCCTGTATAACTCATTTCATGTACAAGTAGCCTCCTCTAGGTTCAACTATAATAGAATCCAACAAATTCAATGTAAAATATGCTTCTATTATATTAATAAAATACTCCCTCTCTTTTCAATAAATTATGTACATCATCAAGAAACTGCGCAAGCTAACCTCAAAAGGTTACAGTCTCCCATTGTTTACACCTTCTGATGTTAATTCTCATTGTCCCATGATTCAAACTTCTATTTATATCACAGCACTGTCTTCGGATTCCCTACATATTAATATCCGTTAGTAACTAAGCCTCCATTTTCCAAATTTATATGTGATTTATAAAGAGGAATAGTAGTAGTCACACAAAATGTGTGAATAATAATGAGTAGTAATTATGAATGTTGTGCTGTCCAAACGAAGGCTAAATATGATATAAATAATTGCCAAAGAAATACTATGATTAGAGAGGGACAAACCTCGTTCCATTCTCTAGGATCCATTTTTGATGCTGATACTATGATGTTTTCAATAGCTGCTGCTGCATGCTGTGACTTGCCACACTTCTTCACTGTGTTGCCCATAAATTTCTTATAAGTAGTCACTGTCTTACCCTTCCCATTGTCGTTGGCCGTGCTCAAAAAAAAGACAACAGGCTGTTTACATGGATCGTCGCTCATTGCACGGGTATTGAATTCAAAAGGTCCATCACTCCAACTCCGCCATGTTTGGAACGTTAGCAATGGCATTTCCAACTCCTTTGCCGTCAGCAGTGTAGTGTATATCTGCACGGTATAGCCCCACGATATGGACACGGACCATTCGTGCTTCCGATGGTAGCAGAAGCATTGCTGCAATGTTCGGGCTGGATCGAGTCGGTATGCTTGCATTAGGGTTCCTAATGCTTCGAGCTGAGTTTGGTTTGGAAATAAAGGCTTTACATAATCAAGGTGATGAAGAGATACTATTGGTGCCCTAGGGTGTGCTGCAAGAAGACCATAGGGGTCGCCTCTTATATCAATCTGAAGAAATTAAGAAACATCTGTGTCATAAAATCTAGAAAGGAATAAAAAAATCTTAAGAAACACCATGCAAATCACATCTGGTTAACTCCAAATGAAATGGTTCCTTTTGAGTACTAATCCATTAAAAATAGGATGAGACCTATAACCCAGGGGATTATAACACGAACTTTGCTTTATGTACAGAAGCCAAACCCACAGAATTTCACCGGAATACTCACACACGTGGGTCCAGCACAATTTTTTTTTTTAAAAAAAATACACAATGGGGCCCACGCATTGTGTGATTTCCGGTGAAATTGTGTGGGAAGTTTCCTGTACACGGGTGAAAGCTGCTATAACACACAACAAGTTACAAACGATGGTGTCAAGAGTTTGAATCCTTCTCAGTAGGGGACCAGCTCGACATGACTTTTTATAATTTTTACTTTTCGTAGTGAATTAAAAGAAAAAAAGTTAATTAAATAAAGTTAGGCCCATGGCTCACCTAACCTAAGATGACCAGACTGGTAAAATGTCTCATTCTAAATGTCCCGTTCTACACCTCTTAATCACACAGAATGTAATTGGAGTTAGGCTGTTAGCAAAGATGGAAGTCACAAGGTAGCCGTCCAAACTAATATTTAAAAATGGTGGAATTAGCATTATGGATTTTGTGTGAATGCAGACAGTTCTTAGTCAAGGGTATTAAGAGCATAGATTAAGGAGCGTATTTAACACGCACACCTTTTTCCTTCAAAGTTAACAGCTAATTTGTTGCGCTTAATTGCATCTTAATTACAATTAAACCTCAATAATGACAAAACTAACATAGAATACAACTTTTTCCTACATTAACAGGGTAATATTAAGATTCTTCAACCAATCAATGTACAGCTGAGGACAAAATCAGGAAAAAAAAAAAAAACAAAGGTGAATTCTTATGGACGAAGGAAATATATGCGGTTCCCTATATACGTGGCACAAGGTCCGTTAACTATGTGTGCATCTGACGGCTGCAAACCACCACCCACGTTTGTCGTATTGGACTAACCAGTACTTATCCAACAAGTTTAAAGCACAACGTTGTACTTGTACTAACAGTGAAATATTCACCAGAACAGTTTAATAGAGCATTAACACTAATTAATTTTAATTGCGTACGAACCAATAAGTTGACACGTGTAACGTACCTGGTGAAACCCTGGTTCTTTTGTAAGCCCGATTCCAATCTCGCCGACACAGGCCCACACCCGTTGATCTGAGCCGTAGAAGTAGTGGTACCTGTTAAGGCAGCCGTCCAGTGTTCTAACTAGCTCCGCCGCAAGCGGGTAACTAATGGCGAAACCTCCACCGCCAAACGCCATGTCGTGCGCATGCATAACGTTCTGTTCTACACTCTCCGAACTCCCTCCGATGTAGTACATCCGACGGTGATCGTACTTTGCCAAAACCGTAACAAGGTTATCGGTGAAAAACACCGTATCATCATCGCCCATAACGAACCATCTAACGTTCGGCAACCCGACCCGGAACAGGTCCGAAACCACACGGGCTATTCGAACCGCCGAGTCGGAGCCTGACGAGTACTTGAACCGGGTCCAGTCGGAGGATCTCCGATAAGGAATGGAATTATCATTCCACAGGGTTTTGGTGTCGGGTTTTTTGTCTAACCAAACATAGCCACGTGTCACATTCGGTTTCCACCAGAGCTCCGAATAGCGTTTCCGGTCCTTCCACGTTCGGATCGACCCGCCGATGCCGAACGCTATGTGGGAAATGTTTGTTGGGGAGTAATCAGAACTGACTTGGACAACGTTTTGGGTTCGGGGCAGGTTGTCAAATTCGGGGCATCGGAACCATACGGGTCGAGCCTCTCTGTGAAAAGCCGAATACATAAACAGGGAAATTGAAGCGACCATAGAGATTACAACAGCAACCTTCAACAAAGATTTCAGAAAGTCAATTTTCTTCTCCGCTGAAATTGACTTCAACGCGTTAAACGGATTTTGACCCAAATGCTCTCGTATCGTACTCATTTTTTTTAAACAGATGATCAAATCAAAAGAAAACCAGTTTCTCCGTCAGATTTGTCAGATAGAGAGGAGGAGGGTTCTTAGTTCTTTGTAGGTGACAGTGAAACAGGAGAATTTAGTATTGGGGCCAAAGCAGAAAACGTATTGAATTAAATGGAGGGACAAAGTTGGTACGTGGCATTCATAGTACATAGTACTGAGGTTGTCAAATGTCAAGTCATAGCGTTCTGTTTGGGCTGCAACCCATTTAGGTGTGTTTGATTCACATTAATTTGGAAGAATGTATTCTGGAATAGTAGATTGATAGATAATGTGTGGTTGAAAAAGAAGGAAAAAATTATCGATGTGATGTAAAATATTATTTTATTGAAAAATGTGTGATTGAAAATGAGTAGAAGAATGAAAATGAAAATTTTAATGTGTACCAAACAGGTAATAACGAAATTTTGAAACGTCAAAGACTATGATTGAGAATAAATTTTATTTATTAAAAAGTAAAAGAAAGATGAATTTTTTAAGATCGGTTGTTGAAATTGATATTTTTTGAATATCCGAAATGCAAACTTCTGACAATCGAATGATTTGTTAACACNAAAAAAATAATGTATACCAAACGGAAGCTTAACCACAAACAAAACACGCAACAATTTGACGTATAAATTATAATACAGTCAAAACATTTTTGGTATATCATCTAAATACATATCTCATATATTTTATATGGGGGCAGTCAGCGCCCCACCAATAGGGAAGCGCCCCCCTATATATCTCATATCTTTTATATGGGAGCAGTGAAGGCCTGGCAGAGCTGATGTGATGTGGAGGTGGAGGGTGGATGTTTAATATTGGGAGAGATTTTTTTAATGAGGTGGGTCCCAAGTGAGAAGAAATGTTCTACCAGACCTTTTAGAGTACTTCATATGGGATTGTCAACGCTCCCCCAAATAGGGGGGCATCGAGTGTCCATAATGGACACTCTAGGGGTACAATTATATACTCATAACATTTTCCCTTTTATATTTCTAGTCGAGTATCTAAAATAGAATTTTTCATAAATTTATCACCTGTAGAAACCCTCTTTAATTACCTAAAATTGTAGAGAATCACATTTTATCCTATTATTACTATGAAATAGAATAATAATCTTTTTCTTTTTTAATTAATTCGTTAGTTGAATGTACAATATTAATAATCTATAATAATCTATTTGTTATAAAGCAAAAAGAATAGAACAAGAGAGTTGAGAGTCAAAATTGAAATGTATTTTGTTGAGAATTTAATGTCCTATATTTTTGGTATCGCTCAAGTATTTTTCAAGAATTTCGTAACTGCCAAGTAGATTTCAATTCACAATTTCAATGGTATGTAACGCTCAAAATTCCAGGATACAAATGATAATTATCTTTTACACAATTTTTGACAAACCCCTGATATTTTTGGTCCTACATAGATTTGGTAAGATTGGGCTTCCGTGGCCCACGTTCAATCATGGTAGGCTGCTGCTTCCCTTATGAAAGCCCAATTCTCTCCCAAGCAGAATGCATAACCAAATGTCCAAATCCACTACATCCTTCTTCTTTCTTTCTCGTTAATTATATAAAGGAATACAATTAATTTTTTACATCCTAAAAATATTACTAACTCTTATCTAATTAAGAGTTTTTTTGAATTAATTTATTTCTAAAATGAAATATAAAAAATGGTCAAATATTTTTTGCCTTAAAATTATTAAACTTGCTATTTTTAGACTCTATTAAACATACTTGTCGTAATAAGCGCTACCGTTGGTGAAATTGTGTAGAGAAATTGTTGTTTGATCAAGTGACACAAATCGTTTAAGTTTAAGCAAAAAAAGAAAGAAAAATGAAGAAAATATGAATAATGAAATCTGAGGCAAGTGATTTAACACTTTTTCCTTAAGACAATATTGCTCTGTAATGTTGCTAACGGATTACGACACTTGTCTCCAAGATACAATTGATACAACTTGTGGTATAAATACTTCAAACCACATGCACCAGCGGACTCAAACAAGATTCTTCCCTCTACAAGAAGATGTTTATTGAAACGATTTTTGGAGGGTTGTTTTTGTAAGAGTTTTTGATATAATGCTCAATGTGAATGATATGAGACGCATAATGGACGTCCAAATAGTCCTATTTATAAAATATGAGAAGTTGCAGTGAAGTGTCACGCATCAAACTTAGAAACCTTCACGAATGAAAGCTTCCCTTGCTATCGCTAGCCTGTCACGACATCTCGCTCGAGCGACAGTGGTACCTATTCTCAGAGATTTTGTCGTTCGCCTATCGCTCAAGTGACGGTCTCATCGCTCGAGTGCTAGGTGAGCGATGAAGTTAGGTAAATTTTCCAACCAGGTTTTCCTCTTTTTTTTTTTCAACTTTGGACCGTAATTTCTCATTCATCCGAAATTGATTTTGAGATTCCAAATATACCACGATGATCTACTTGATCATTAAAATAAGTTAGTCTATTTTTATTTATAATTTGACTATCGAGTCAAGTTCGAATATTTGGCCGAAGTTGACATAAGGTCACTTTTCAAGTTTTAACTAACTTTTCCAATCTTTAAATCAAATTCCAACAATCCCTCACATAAATGAAAATTCAAACATGTTCATGCTACGCGGAAAAATAATGCATTATAAAGAAAGAACAAAAAACACTGCATCAGATAAGGTAGCTTCCAGCCTTAAATATTTCTCAGTGAAATACTATCGTATTTACTTGACTAATTGGTGAACGTGATGTCTTGAACGACCAAGAAAATAATATTCATACATATGTCTTTCTTAAATCATTCGTGGTTCTCATGACTTGATTTATATTTATCATAAACCACTTTTGGGTTTCAAAAGTGCTTAGAAAATTTTAGCATTGAACCATTTTTGTTGAGGTGGCCTCCTATTAAGAATATTATGCACTAATCCACTTGACTTAGTCAAGATATATGAATCATGAAAAGCATATCTCTATCCTTTAAAATTCTACAGAAGGTCTTTAATTATCATAGATGAGTTAGGAAACATTTTCTACAAGTGCTTCATTAAATCTTCGTAACTTAGTTGTTCATTTGAACCAAGTTCTAGAGATCTCCAATAAAAATTGTAGAGTTACCATTATAAAGATTCTTACATATTAGGCTTTAGGCCCTGTTTGTCCCACATTATTTTTTTCATTCTCATTCTTCTACTCATTTTCAACCACATATTCTTCAATAAAATAATATTTTTCATCACATCATTAACTTTTCCTTCTTTTTCAACCACATATTCCCCATTACATCAACCAAAAAAATGCATTTTTTTGAAAATAATATGCACCAAATATGGGCTTAATTACACATTTTATAGTATTCAAAACTTAATTCTTCAATAAAATAATATTTTTCATCATATCAATATTTTTTCCTTCTTTTTCAACCACATATTTCTCATCACATCACTTCAAAAAAATGCATTCTTTCATTTTAATGTGCACCAAACACACTCTTAATAACATTCCTTTTGATAGGCAACATACTTGATCCCTATGTAAACATTTCGTGAGTGGATCCACGATGTTCTCCTTTGACTTCACATAATCTATGTAGATGATACCATTAGAGATCAATTGTTTGATGATATTATGTCTACGGCGTATATGTCTAGAGTTACCATTATATATGGTGTTTTAAACCCTTCTAATAGTCGATTGACTATCACAATATATACTAATTGCAAGTATCGATTTAGGACAACATGAAATATCTTCTAAGAAGTTACAAAGCTATTTTGCTTTCCAGCTTTATCTAAAGCAAATAAACTTTGATTCCATCATTGATCAAGCTATACATATTTGCTTTATCGACTTCCATGATGTAGCAATTCCATCAATGGTAAATATATAACCACTACTAGACTTAGAATCCTTCATGTTGGATATTCAATTCGCACCACAATACCCTTCCAATACCGCAGGATATTTTGTGAAGTGTAATCCATAGGTTAAGGTATATTTCAAGTACCCATGAACCATTGTTAAAGCCTTCCTATTATAATTTTTAAGTATATTATCAATGCAGTGAGATTGAGAAAGTATAATTTTTTCCGATATTCTAGAAGTATTAATCCCTAATATTACATCAGCTACACCCAAATCTTTTATATCAAAATGTTTCGTTAACATTATCTTGTTGTTTAACATTATTTCGTGACTTTGACCATTATCAACATGTCGTCTACATATAAACATACAATCATATAGGCTTTTGGTGTATGTTTTATGTATACACACTTGTCACATTCGCTTATCTTAAATCTATTAGACAACATCGTTTTGTCAAACTTTTGATACCATTGTTTAGGAGCATGTTTCAATCCATACAAGTACTTAACTAGTTTAAAAACTTTTAGTTTGTGATTAGGAGATATGAACCATTCGGGTTGTTCTATGTATATCTCATCTTTTAACCTATCATTTAAAAATGTGGTATTTACATTCACGTGATGAATCTCAAAGTTATGTAGTATCGCAATTGCAATTAACAACTTTATCGAAGTGATTCTAGTCACGAGTGAATAGGTATCAAAGAAGTACTTCCTTTTGCCTATATCCCTGACAACCAATCTAGTCTTATATTTATCAATAGATCCATCCGATTTTATTCGTTTTGAAAATTCATTACACCATAAATATTTATTTTCATAAAGTAAATTAACTAACTCTCAAGTATGATTTTGCATTATAAAATCTATCTCTCTATTAATAACTTCTTTCCAATGCGGTGCTTCCAGTGTAGACATTGTTTCATTGAAAATCTTTGGATCATTTTCTACCTAATAGGTTAGAAAATCTGGGTCAAACGAAGTAGGTATTCTAACACTTTTACTACACCTTTGTTCTTTCTGATTTGAGGCACCATTTGTGGTACCATAAGTTCTTTTATTTGAATTTGCGTTTTTCTTATCTTTACATGGAAAAATATTCTCAAAAAATGATGCATTTCTCGATTCAATTATGATTTCTTCATGTACATTTTGAATTTCAAATTTACATACAAAGAAGCGGTATGCACTACTATTATCGACGTATCCAATAAATATGCAATTAATAGTCTTGGGAACGATTTTAACTTTTTTAGGATTAGGTACTTTAGCTTAGCAAAAAAACCCCACACTTTAAAGTGTTGATAGAAACGAAGTCGACATTTCCATAATTCAAATGGCTTTTCTTCAATTTTCTTAAGGGGTATCTTATTAAGAATGTTATTTGTTGATAGAATAACTTCTCCCCACAAGTTTTATGGTAGATTCGAACTTATCAACATTATATTTATCATCTCTTTAAGAGTTCAATTTTTACGTTTAGAAACACCATTTGATTGAGGTGAGTAAGGCGTCGTTGTTTGATGAATGGTTCAATGCTCGGAACAACATTCATCAAATGATGCCCCATATTCACCACATCTATCACTACGAATATGTTTATTCGTACACTAAGTTGATTCTCAACTTCCATCTTATAATCTTTAAATACATCTAAGGCTTCGTCTTTACTTCGTAGTAGAATGGCATTACAATACTTTATACAATCACCGATGAAAGTTATGAAGTATTTCTTACCACATTTAGTTTGAACGAATTTCAAATCACATATATCGTTATTTATTAATTCTAAGTGTGTCATGTTCCTTTCAACACATATTTCACATTTATGATTGAATCAATCTTAAGCGTCGGAATTAAACTTTAATTCATAAGTCTGCGCATAGATTTGTAATAAACAGGCCAACTCAAGCATATAAACAAAATTAGAATTTTTATTCATACATGTCCGACACAAATATAAGTTTAAATCCATTCTTGTTAAGTAGAGACTCTAAAACCAGGTCCTTGCGAATGTTTGGCATAAGGAGGATATTATTGAGGACTAGTTATTTCCCGAAAGTCATTTTTAATGTGAGCTTTCCAAGATCTTCAACTTTCGAACTTGCAGAATTCCTCATGAACAGTTGTTCTCCTTTCAATTCATGATAGTTTAAGAACACGATCTTATCTGCACAACTATGGCGAGTAGCATCAGTATTGACCCATCAATCCCTTGAATTATCAACCATGTTGCATTCAAAAATAACCGTAGATAGACTCATCTCTTAAACTCCTTCAAAAATTGTGTCTCTTTCAACTACATTTACTTGTGCACTCATCTTCAACTTTTGATATTCATTTGAATGATGCTCGGCTTTTCCACAATTGTAACAGTTGCCTTTAAATTTCTTGGTATTCTTGGAATTGTCTCTTTTTGGTGCAACAACCGAGATTTTACGCTTTTTGTTGATGACCTTCAAACTAGTTTTAATAAAGTTTGCCCTAAGTTGAACAATAGATTTTATTTCGATGTTTATATTGTCTTCCTCAATCCTCAAATGGACTATTAATTCCACCAAGTTCATCTCATTGTATTTGTGCTTGAAATAGTTATTGAAATCTCTACACATGGGAGGAAGTTTCTCAATGATGACTGCCACTTGGAAATATTCACTCAATTACATCTTTTCTGCGTGTATATCATGAAATAGAACTTGAAATTCTTGCACTTTACTTATCACGATTTTGGAGTCTATCATTTTGTAGTCCAAACATTTGCGGACAATAAACTTCTTTGTTCTGACATCCTCAATCTTGTATTTCTTCTCCAATAAATTCAATAGATCATTAGTCAAGTCCATCGAACTATATACTCCATAAAGTGTATTGTCCATCCATTTATAATGTAATTTTTGCAAAGAAAATTCAAGTGCTTCCATGCATTCAATGCAATAATCGACTCATGTTATTTTCTCCTTCATGTACAGTAAGAATGATTTTTTTATTTTATTTTTTAAGAAACTTGTTAAATTCAAAGTAGTAAAATAGAACAATATCTTTGTTGCCGTCTTTTAAAATTCGCACCTCCAAACTTTTTTGATTTTTCCCTATGTGGGATATGAGAGTTTGGTATATAGCCAAAGGCGAAATCACATGATTCGTAGGACTAGTTATTTGACTAGTCTCAACAATATGCATTTTTGTTATAAACAGAAGTTCAATGCACAAAATGAAATAACGAAATGTCACACAAAGACAAATTCCAAAGATGATAAGAGATTTGTTAAACAAAAAAAAAAAAAACACAAATTTTGTTTTAAGATTGTTGGTGAAATTGTTGTTTATTCAAGTGACAAAGAAATAGTTTAAGTTTAATTCGCATGAGCGTAATCAAACTTTATGAAATTGAAGTAAAAAAAAGGAAAGAAAAAATGAATAATGAAATATGAGGCAAGTGATTAACATTTCCTCCTTAAGACAAAATTGTTCTGCAACGGCGCTAATGGATTATGGTATTTGTCTCCCAAAATACAATAGATACAATTTATAGTAGAAGAACTTCAAATCACAACCAACAGCAAACTCAAAAGAAATTCTTCCGTCTACAAGAGGACATTTTTGGAATGATTTTTTGAGAATCTTTTGCAAGAGTTTTTGATACAATGTTCAATGCAAATGATATGAGATGTATAATGGACGTCCAAAGGGTTTTATTTATCGAAGATGGAAAGTTGTGAATGAAGTGTCTTGCCCTAAACTCAGCAATTTTCACGAAGGGAAGCATCTCTTGTTGTCGCGGCCCCTCGCTCGAGCAATAGTGACACATGTTCATCAGCGACTATGTCGCCGGCCTATCGCTCGAGCCCTAGGCGAGCGATGGAGTTAGGCAAATTATTCGACCAGTTTTTCTAACTTCTGAATTAATTTCTCATTCATCTGGAATTGATTTTGAGATTTCAAATATACCACGACGAGATACTCAACGAGCAGAACATGTTAGTTTATTTATATTTATAATTTGACTATCAAATCAAATCCGAATATTTGATCGAAATTGATACAAACTCACTTTTCAAGTTTTAACTAAATTTTCCAATCTTTAAACCAAATTCCAACATCTACCAGTGTGCAATTATTTTTAAAAATAAAGAATTTATTGATTATTTCGTGATTCTTAAATTTTATTCACTTGTCTATTTGTGACTAATTCAATCACTTATAAACAATCTAATAAAGGAAAAATTGCAACAAAAGTAGAACTTGTCATGGCGAGAAGAAGAGTTTACCTTCATTATAAATTAAAAAATAATATATATATATACACACACACACACACTTTTCCTCCACACAACCCTTATTGATTGTACTTTCATAATTCATAAAAACTTACCGTGTGTTAATTAGAGAGAGTGAATAGGTGAAAAGGGACAAGGATAGGCCAGCTATCCTCTGAAGTTCTTCTTTTCATTTTTTCTTATAATCCGTTTGATTGCAAAGTGAAAAATGAGTGAAAAGAAATTGAATTTCAGGGAAAATAATTGTTTAGAACTTGTTTTTCAGTGAATTATTAATTAAGTGTGTTTGATTGATATAATCTTTCACATAGAAAATTTTAAAATTTTGGTTATTTTTGCGTTCGTTTGGCTTTGTTTTACATGAACTTGTTCATTAAAGTAATAAATTTTTTCACAATTAGTTATAAAATTTGTTTCCATTGTCAAAAAGTTAAAAAAAAAACGATTTTTTTTCATAAAAAATCATTTATTCATCAAAGTTTAATATTCGTTTGACTTTGTTTTACATGAAAATTGTCCATTAAAGTGAAATTTTTTTACAATTAGTCATGAAATTTGTTTCTATTGAAAAAAAAAAAAAACAAAACAAAAAAATCAGCCAATTGGAAAATCAATTCTCACTTTTCCTCAAAAGTGAGGAAAATATGGCGCGCGTGGGAGAAGTGTGAAAATATTTTCCATACAAAATTTTGTTCATCAAATATCATTAAAGTGGGAAAATAGGAAAATTAAGGGTATCAAACAGACCGTTAAAGTAGAGACACGTAATTAATAATTTCTTAATTTGTATTTATCAGCAAGAACTCAATCAATATCATGTTAAAATAGAATTTAAGAAAAAAAAAAAAAAATAGGATACGCCTAACACTTCCCTTCCAATTCCATTAAAGAGTCCCACAAATTCTTCACTCCTCGTCGAACCCTATTTGACTGAAACACTCGCTCATTGTGTGTTTTCTTGTGAAAGAGAGAACGAAGACATCATCAATGGCAAGGGAGGGACAGAGCAGAACTTCAAGATGGTCCCTTTCCGGCATGACCGCTCTTGTCACCGGCGGCACTCGTGGGATTGGGTCGTTATTATTTTCTCGTATTTTTTTTGTGATTTTTCATCAAAAACATTTATGGGGTTTTTTTTTAACGATTTGTTTTTTATCATATGATGATCAGGCAAGCGACTGTGGAAGAACTTGCTGAAATGGGTGCAATTGTGCACACATGTTCAAGAAATGAAGCCGAGCTTAATCAACGTTTGCAAGAATGGGATTCAAAGGGATTTAAAGTGAGTGGTTCCGTGTGTGACGCTTCTTCTAAAGACCAAAGAACAGAGCTCATGGAAAAGGTCTCGTCAATTTTCAATGGCAAACTCAACGTTCTTGTGAGTACCCCTTACAAAAAAATTTGGTTAAAAATTTTGTTAATATCCAAGTTAAAGCAATGTTTTACTTTGGTCGTCCAACTTTTTTCGTTCTAGAACTACCCCATGAGTTATGAAAAATACTCACCTTGGCATGAAAATATCGTTAACGTGTTATTTTTTCTTGAAGATGAGCTAAATCGGTTAAGATTTGTTTCTTGGCGTAGTTCATATGTTCTGTTTGCCCTGCTAGAATTTCAATTACACAGTGCACGCGTTTAAAATAATTTCCTCCAAAAGTTTATTAGGGAAACAGGCATTTACTCATGTGATGCTCATATTTTCATTACAATATGTTGTCTTATGAAATCACTTTGCCTTTAACCAGAACCAATAATTTGTCAAAAAATGTTGCCATATGGAATCACTTTGCATCTGTCCAGAACCACTGAACCAGTAAGTACTTCAAACAGAATGTAATTGACTGTAAACTCCTAAATCCTAACCTTAGGGCTATCAGCATCACCTCATAGCAAAACATGATTATCAATGACCATATTCCCAATGTATACTACCTATAACTTTTTTGTCAACTTGTCTATTTGTTTTACGTTTCCATGTTTATGTTCCGGGAAATATTAGCACGCATCATTTTTTCCAAATATTTTTCTCTGTCAAATCATTTCCTTCTCGGCATCTGTTGACTCTATGATGGCATTTTTTGTGACGTAGAAATTGAGAGTTACCATCGGTATAAAACGTTATTGCTCTTAAAAGCCTTGGGAATGGCCTCATAGGATCTCATGTCTTAGGTAAATAATGTTGGGACGAACATCAGGAAGTCAACTGTTGATTATTCTGATGAAGAATATTCCAATCTCTTGGCTACAAACTTGGAGTCTTCTTACCATCTATGCCAACTTGCTTATAATCTTCTTAAAGCTTCTGGCAATGGAAGTGTTGTGTTCATTTCCTCTGTTGCTGGTCTGGTGAACATATCGTCCGGATCTATTTATGGAGCAACTAAAGGCAAGTTATTATAGGGAAAATACTCATTTTCTTACACTAAACATTTACTAGAAATGGATGAAAGTTATATACTCCTTTAAAATTTCCACTCACAGGTGCAATAAATCAACTTACAAAAAATTTGTCTTGTGAATGGGCAAAAGACAGCATTCGTGTCAATTGCGTTGCACCGTGGTATATCAGAACCTCTCTTGTGGAACATGTAATATTTCTATTCTTCCCGTTTCTTCTATAAGTCTTAATCTTCTCATATTTGGGCCATTATGATATTGACCCATCATATACTAGGTTGTCGCCCCAGCATTCATGTTCATGAAACTGAAAAAATTACATTCTTTTTATGAGTTAAGGATTATTTTACACTCAATTGAAATTTGGGTGGTCCTTCTTCTCACCGAGAATTATATGCCAATTATTTGATCGTTGACCGTATAATGGATGTCGTTATAGGTCAGAATTGGGAGAGCTTCCTTGGAGCATTCCGACAATGCTCTTTGTTTTAAAGAGCATATTTTCCAATACAAATAGCATTTTTAAGAATTTTAGAACTGTAAGAGCGGAACTTTTTATACAAGTATAAGAGCGGAACTTTTTATACAAGTATAAGAGCATCTCCAACATACTTTCTAAATGCAAAATGCTCTTTACTTTAGAGAATTAAAGTTTTAAAATAAGCTCCAAGAGACTATAAACTTTTAAAATAAAGAGTGAGTAACTCTCTCTGTTCTTAATTTATAACTATTGCATTTAATGAGTCACATATTTCAATACTCTACTTTTTAAATTATTCAAACCACATTTAAGTTGATTGGCCATTGGCATGAGTAAATACACGTTAAATGAAATATGATGAAAAATCAATAAATATTTCTTGAGAAAAGCATAAATGAAGAGTCAAAATAGAGTGTAGTTTGAGGGTATAAAAAATTTACTCTCTAAATTTAAAGATGCTTCCTATAAATAATCTCTTCGAGATGCTCTAACAACACTCTATATTTATTCTTTATTTTGCATTTTTCCATAACCAATAACTGCCATTCTTTTTTTCTTTTAAAAAAATAAATGGGATGAAAGAAGTTGAAGTAAAAATAATCAATTAAATATAGTGATAGTGGTGCATAAAAATTTGTGAAATAATAAATGAAACAATTAGCCATTGTTTGAGCCCCATTTTGTCAAAAATTCGTTTTTTCAAAACTCATTTTCAACCATACATTCTCCAATAAAATAACATTGCACGTAAATCAAGTTCTTTTTTTTTTTTTTTTCATTTTTAACAACATATTCGCTGAAAATCACTATTCAAAAATGCATTTTTCTCTAAAAAATAAAAAATAAAAAAAATGCATTTTTAAATAAAAAAAATAAAATAAATGCATTTTTCTCTCAAAATGGGGCTCAAACAAGGGCTTAAAAATATTTTATAGAAAATGAGTTTGACTCTCTACATTTGGAAAGGCAAATTCACTCTTTGTTGTAATTTTGGAATATATAGAGTTTTGAGTTTGTTGAACTCCTGAATAAGAAGATAATCTCTTTAAAATAAAGAGAATGGGAATTAAAAGCCTCTTGGAGATACTCTTAAATACTTTATCGAGCTTGGGAGCACATAATTCTTCTTGTACTTTCTAAGAAGTACCAAACTGTTTCCATGAGTTGTACCTAATTTCTAAAGTTCAAGCTTCAGAATATTGTAGTCTTGCTATTTCTCCAATTATGAATTATATAGAGTTTTTTCAGTACCTTTATGAGTCTTTACAATAGGAGCTCATCTAAATTAAGCAAAAGAGAATCATTGTTGTTATAAAGCTAACATCACTGGGTTCCCAGGATTCTCGCTATTTTCTCGTTCTCTTCTTACAGAAACATTCTTGTGATTCTTCTAAAAATAATCTCAAGGAGTATTTGTATGGTCAGTGAGTTTCCCCAGCGACTTCTTGAACCTTATGAAATTTACCTTCCTCATAGCTGTACATTACACTGGAGTGTTTGAACAGAAAATGGGAAATTTCCTGGTGACTTGTTGTCTCTATGAATTACTGGATTTACACGTGACTCTGATAAATATCGTGATCAATAATTTGATTATTTGTTTAATACATGTTATCACCTATGTGTAGACTTTAATAATGCATTGAAAACATCATACAATATTGAGTTAGTCCCAACTAAACTTGTGTAGTACTGAAGATGTAATCTACGTGCATTTTACCTTTACCACTGTGATAATCTGAATTTAATTATTGGAAGGTACGAGTTTTCCAGAGTGCTGGAGTGGGTCTTAGGTTATCTTTCGTCGGCATCTTGATATAATTGGAAATTAAGTAAATAAACTCCAAAACAACCCCTTTCACCAGATGCACGTGCACACGCTTACAGCAATTTATGCAATAACCTCTTACTTTTAAAGCACGTTTGGTAGAGATGATTGGATAGTAGTACTAAGCTCTCCTCTCGACTCTGCTCAGATTGATACGTAAGATAAAAAACTGAAATCCTTTTCATTATTGTCCCATCGTGTCCACTACAATATAACAAACATGCACGAGTAGTCTATACCATATTGTTGGATGGTTTAGGGAATGAGTAGAAATTCAGGGAAGAACATTATACATTAAGGGTGGGCAGCACAAGCAATCTGCCTATGCATTGGATGGCCCTTTATTCTTACAATCATGCTTGGTGTACATTATCATCCTCTGCACTCTGCCACATAGCATCATTTAATTAGACAGTTTAAAAAAATAGTTTTTTCAACCAATCCTCTTTTGACAACACAGCAAATGTCATCTATAGTGCAAGGAGAGAGAGTACAAATGGCATAATCTTTACTCTTACGTCATAAGAGCAAAACCAGGTGGATCCAATTTTAAGAACTCTGCCTTGGACGCCCTGGAGAACTTAAATCATTCAATTTATGTGGCCAGAATTTTATCATAAAATTAATTGATCGTCTGTAGTAGGACTTATTGAATATTTCAGAATTCATGTTTCGATAAGTTTTTGTTGACTCCATCGACTTTGTTTTGCAGTTGCTTGGAAACGAAGAGTTTTTGGATAAGGTAATATCTCGAACTCCCCTTGGACGCCCTGGAGAACCACACGAAGTCTCATCCTTGGTAGCTTTCCTTTGTCTCCCGACTGCATCGTACATTAGTGGTCAGGTTATTGCTGTTGACGGAGGAATGAGTGTAAACGGGTTTCCCTAGGAGAATCATGAGGTGCCCCTTGAGGTTTTGCTTCACTATATTCCAAGTCATATTTGTGGCTCTATAAAAATATTGTGAGTATTTGAATCGAGGAAGTGCAATATTTCTCTTCACTAGTCAAAGTAAACGTGTGTTGCACGTTGTTCTGAAATGTTGTATAAGTACAATAAAGATAAGATGTGAAAATGCCGTAATTTTTTAAAACCTAACTAAAAATGTTTAAAAAGAATTAAATATCTCAAACAAAATACAAAATTTAAAATCTTATTTACATTATTTA
>CAIGRS010310774.1:0-10298 GCA_903798395.1 Fraxinus floribunda
TATTTCAATGACATATTTTTCTGTTACTCTAATACTCTGAACCACCTGACGCTTTGATACCACTTGTTGGGAAATTTATGTCAATTTCCTTCTTATTGCCCGCAGGATCTTTTATTGTTCAGAAAAATATTAGCAAACAAAGAAAAATATATATAACGCACAAATAGACTGTCAAAGCTTTTGCACTATATGAAAAATTGTTATAATCATATAGAATTTTCACTCACCAACCCAATCCCCAAGAAAATATTACAGAAAAAAAATCCAGCAGCCCGGTTCCCTTTTTTTTCTTTCTCCCGCTGCCAAATCTATGCCTTTTCTCTATATTTTCTTCCTGTTTAAGTTATGCCAATTGAGTGTATATTTATACTCAACAATCCTCCAAAAATATCAATCCAAGGCGGCAAAAACTTTAATTAACTTGGTCTCTACAATTCTTGAAACTTGCTCCCAGCCCAAAAGTAGCCCCAATTGTTTTTCCCTAGAAGCCACTATTTTTGACTTTTCTTGGCAATTATCTAACAAGAATTTAGTATATAATGCTAATTTTCTTAGATTTTTACTGTTCTTGGGTGTTGAAATCAATTATAAGGTTTTTTCATATCTTTTGTCAATCGCGGATTTGACTTGGAAGCTGTACATTTCACTCTTTCAAAGTTCTTATGAGTAGGAAGATGTTCTTTGGAGTTGAAAATGTAAGAACTAACATATGTTTCCATTAAAAAAATTGACAAAATGATATTTGCGTGTCCCATGTAGTTTGTGTATGAATTCACGTCCGGGCAATTTTTGTCTACTATTGAACTATAATGGTACATACCCTAACTTTATGGATATTTAAAAGTATAAAAATATAGGTACCGGTGCTTAAGTTTGTCATTAAAATGGAAAAATGCTCCTTTAAGTTCCTGATTTGTTATTCTTCAGGTTTATATTCCTTATGGATCTGGATGTAGAAAACAAATTTCTTACCTGCTTGCTTGGGTTTATCAGTTTTATTCTGATGGAGATGAAAATTAGAGGATTTTATTTCATATTTTTCTTATCGAATTGGCCAACAATTTCTGTATTAATTCGTACGGATTATATTTGCTTATATTTACTACTATTCTTGGAAGTGTGATATGGTTTTGCTCAGTTTTTAAAAGGTATAATCGGGTATCAACGTGTTTTACTTATCTACAGCAAGGTGCCCTGAGGCGTGTCGAGGTGTAAACTTCAAAACAAACCATTAAAATATTTAAGAGAATAGAAAATTACAAAATATATTCATAGTAAACCATTAGTTATCTTTAAAATCCTTAATAAATCATATTTATCAAAATAAAAACTCTTAACTTGTAAGCAAACATAAAATATATCAGTATAGTAACAAATAAATAAATTTGTAGATAGTAATAACATAACAAAATTGTAATCTACTAGAAGTAGTAAGAACCAAAACGTTCATATATCATCACTACTAGCAAGTTCTTTATTTAATTTCTACTTCCTTAAACATATCTTACTTTTCGTTTCCCTTCCCTATCTGTGTATAGGCAAAAAACTGAGAAAGAAATAAAATGTTCTAGGATGTAAAAAATAGTCCAAAATGCTAAAGCTAGCCATAAAATTAAAAGGCAAGACAAATGAGCAAACACCTTAGTTGCCTGAGACATGAGATGTAAGCCTCAAAAAGTGTTTATAAATTGTAGTTTTTGCTTGTAGTTATATTAGAAAGTTGGTTCATATTCATTTACAATTTGTACAGTTATCATGTATATGTCATGACTAACCCTAGAATAGGGTGTATACTATTTCTACACGGTCGCACTAAATTTAGCTATTGCAATATGTTTAGAATATGATGTCTTGGTGCAGTTGTCTGACTCCCTATTATTTCTTTTAGTTGAAGTTTAATTAAAGATATAATGCTATCAACCGTGGTTTACATTGCCATAGATTTGAAAATATATAATACAAAAGAATGTTGAAAGAATGATCTAGAATATGCTATAGTTGGTTAGTTCCTAAATTAGTGGATCATGTCTGGAATCATTTACAACAGAACGAGTTCTGAAAAAGGGCTTCAAAACAGTAGGAAAGAGACTGCTAATGTACTCGTTGGATCTGCACTCACTTACCGAATTGAGCTGCTAACTTCTATTAAGTTCTTAACACCCTCCCTCAAGCTAGTACTGCAGTGACTCCAAGCTTATCTTTTAAGAAGAGAAATCTTGAATGGTTTAGTCCCTTGGTCAGCAAATCTTCAATTTGGTCTGATGAGGACACATATTTCACTTCTAATTCTTTTGCTATCACTTTATCTCTGATGAAATGTACGTCCAATTCTATATGCTTTGTTCTAGCATGATACACGGGGTTAGCAGCCACGGCACACGCACTTATGTTATCACATCAAATGGTTGGAGTTGCAACCAGTGGAAGCTCCAATTCTTGAAAGAGTGATTGAATCCAAGTGATTTCTGAGGCAATTGATGCAAGTGCCCTATATTCTGATTCACTACTTGAATGTGCCACAACATGCTGCTTCTTTGAAAACCAGACTATCAAGTTTTCTCCTAGGTAAACATAATATTCGATTGTTGATCTTCTATCATCTGGGCAGGAAGCCCAATCTACATCTGAGTAACTATTCAAGGTCAGTTTCTCACTTCTTTAAATCTACAGTCCATGGTTTATTGTTCCTCAGAGATATCTCAATATTCTCTTCAGTGCCTGCCAGTGTGAGGATATAGGTGTTTGCAAAAAATAGCTTAGCTTATTGACAGTAAAAGTAATATCTGGTCTGGTGTGTTGAAGGTACTGTAGACCTCCTACTACACTTCTATAAGCTGAGAGATCCTTCAGCACTTCTCCATCATTTTTGGACAATAATTTACCAACAGGAACAGGTGTAGGACATGGTTTTAAGTTCTGCAACTCAAACTTCTCAAGCAAATCTGCAATGTATTTTATGTTGTGTGAGATGAAGTACTGAATCATGCCACAGTACCTCAACTCCAAGAAAGTGATGTAGCCTTCCCATGTCCTTCAGTGCAAATTCTTTGTTTACGTTGTCTATGAACTCCTGTAATAAATCCCTGTAATTACCTATGATTACAATATCATCTACATAGTTCATTTTTAAAGTAAAAGAGTGAAGTATGAACCACAGATTGCTTGAACTTCCAGCTTAAAAATGTTGTCTTCAATTTGTCATACCAGGTTCTAGGAGCCTATTTCAATCCATAGAGTGCCTAGTTTAATTTGCAGACATGATTTGGCCTTGATTTATCCACCAAACCTTCAGGCAGGTTCATATAAACTGTCTCTTCCAACTCTCCATTCAAGAAGGCATTGTTGATGTCTACTTGTCCAGTCCTTTGCAATTGCTAGAGTGAGAATTAATCTGAGAGTGGATGACTTGATAACAAGACTGAATATTTCATAAAAGTCAATGCCAGGGGTTTGATGAAAAACTTTGGCTACTAGTCTGGCTTTGAACCTTTGCACTAAACGATCTATGTTATGTTTGAGATTGAAGATCCATTTATTTCCTAGTATGTTGTATGCTGGTGAAGGGGGTACAAGTTCCCAGGTTTTGGTCTTTGTCAAAGGATTGAGTTCTTCATTCTTAGCTTTCTTCCAGACATCATTCATCATGGCCTCTTTTACACTCTTAGGTTCTGAGTTGTTTTCAATTGACTTTCCCAAGTAAACTTTTGGTTTGAATAGTCCAGCTTTTCCCCTAGTGATCATAGGGTGCTTATTCAGATTACCTTCTTTCTGCTGAGGACTTTCTTCAATTACATTATCATTTGAATGTTGAGAGATTTCACCATCAGATTCTGATACTGTAGGTTCTATTTCAGCATTCTCTTCAGTATTAATTCTATCAGATTAACTAAGTTCATCACCATGTAGTATGTTATCATACTGAATGCCATTCAAGCCAGAAGATGAGTGATGTTCAGCATGAGAAGCTTCAGAGTGAGTTGCATCAGAAGGACTTGAGGTAGAGATTGATTTATTCAGTTCAGAAGGAAGGTGAAAGTATGATACTATAGTTTCAGTCACTGCTGGTTTTGATTGATTTTTGGTAGAAGGTGAGGACTCAAATGGAAACTCCAATTCATTGAATACAATATGCCTTGAGATGTAAAGTTCTCTAGTTGAACTTAGGCACTTATAGCCTTTAAGAGACTCACTGTAACCTAAAGTATACTTTGTTGAGTGAAAGCTGAACTTATGTTTTTGGTAAAGCTTTAAGCGTGGATAACAGACAACCAAACACCTTTAAGGCCAGGTAGTTAGGTTTCTTTTTGTACAAGAATTGATAAGGTGAAAGCATTTCAAGTGTGGGTGTAGGTAGCATGTTTATAAGATATGTAGCAGTTTAAAAAGACTCTCACCAATACTTCAGAGGTAATTTAGCTTGAGACAAAAGAGTTAGGTCGGTTTCAGTTATATGCCTATGTTTTCTTTCCACTCTTCCATTTTGGGCTGAGGTATAAGGACATGGGCGCCTGAATTCGATTCCTTCTTATACTAGAAATTTAGAGAAAGCTCTGTACTCACTTCTCCAATCAGCTTGCAAGGTTTTTATCTTGTTAGCTAGTTTATTTTTAACACGTTTTTTTAACTGAACAAACACATTTAAGGCTTCAGATTTATGTTTAAGAGGATAGATCCAGGTAAATTTGCTGAAGTCATCTAAGAAGGATATATAATATTTAAAACCTAAGGTAGATTAGATTGGAGCTTACCTCCATACATCTGTGAAAACCAATTCTAAAGGGGCTTTGGCATGTGATGAAGATAAATGAAAGGGTAACTGATGAGCTTTACCAAGTTGACAAGCATTGCAAAAAGATTTGATATCATTTCTTTTAACTTTTAGATTATAGAACTTGAGTACTTGAGTGTTCACTTGGCTGGATGGATGACCAAGTCTCTTGTGCCGTACAACAGTTGTGGAAATTAAAGACTGGGAACAATAAAAGATAGACTGTAGAAGGAATCATTTGAAGGGACTGACTCCTAAGATAGACACTTAGCATTTTGATGAGGAAAGTCCAGATGGTACAATCCCTCATTAATCTTTCCTTGTAGGATCACTTTCTTCAATGATTTGTCCTTGACAAAACAGCACTTAGAGTAAAATTCCACGTAAACATAATTGTTTGACGTTAATTGAGAAACACTAATAAAGTTTTTCTTAATCTCAGGGACATGGAGAAGTTTGTTCAGTACCAGAGTTTTATCATTTAAAGCTGGAACATGTAACTTACTTCCATTTCTTATCATGATTTTCTCCTTACCAACATATTCATTGACTGAGGTGATGTTTCTTTTATCTGAAGTGACGTGGTTAGTGGCTCCTGTATCTACAAACCATGCTTGATCATTTACTATATAGTTGGTTCTTTGATTTGGTGGTGCTCCAGTGTATTTGTCATCATATCTGAAATTACATATGTTGGCTTTATAACCAATTTTTCCACACACCTTGCAAACTGGTCTGTCACCACCACCATGTAAATTACCTCATCTGTTTCTTCTCCTTCTTCCATTTGTAGTTGTTAAAATTAGTGAATCTTCCGTCTGTAAGGTCTGAAACCATGGTGATTAGAATTGGACCTTTGAGAAAAGTTAGTAGAGGATTGATCAATGTCAATTCCTGCAATGTCATTTCTCAGGGAATTGAGGTGTTCTAATCTACTTTCATAAGTCATCGGAGTTGATTGGAGTTTTCCCCAAGATATGTGGTCCTTGCTGTTGATTTGGACAACAATAGGGTGGAGTCCTCATCCAATTCAACTAAAACTTGAGTAAGCAGGTCTGTGTGAGAGATGGTTTCCCATCAATTTCAAGGCTGTTAGCAAGTTGCTTCACCTTGTTTAAGTATTGATCAATTATTCATTGTTCCCTTCCTTGACTTTTGCAGTTCACTAGTGAGGAAGGTAATTCTGGACCTGTTTTGCACTCCATAACTTTCTTCAATAGCTGTCCATAGCTCCCCCTGAGTTTGTTACACCCTTGACTCTCATGGAAATGTTTGGAGTCATATAGGAATAGAGCTATCACATAAGTAGCTGATTTGTTGACCTCTATTAGCTATGCTCAGGGTTCTTAATCATCTCAATGATGGTCCCTGCTTCACCAGTAACTTGGCTGCTAATGAATTCTTGGGGGACGCACCTTTGTCCCTAGAATGTAACCTTCAAGGTTATGCCCATAGATAATTGGTAGAATCATATTCTTCCATAATAGGAAACTGTTTTTGTCCAGTTTCATTGAAACAATTTGAGTGAGGTTGATACCAAAAGGTGAAGAGTTGTTGCTGCCTAGCAGAGGAGCAGCAGTGCTACTAGAGATTGATGCTGGGGTAGAGATAGGATTAGCATTTTGTAGAGTATTGCTGGGGTTGGCCATGAGGAAGCTCTAATACCAAGTTGAAGTTTAATTAAAGATATAATGCTATCAACCGTGGTTTACATTGCAATAGCTTTGAAAATATATAATACAAAAGAAAGTTGAAAGAATGATCTAGAATATGATGTAGTTGGTTAGTTCCTAAATTAGTGGATCATGTATGGAATCATTTACAACAGAATGAGTGCTGAAAAACGGCTTCAAAACAGCATGGAAAAAGACTGCTGATGCACTCACTAGATCTGCACTCACTTAGCGGATAGAGCTCTTATCAGATTGAGCTGCTAACTTCTGTTAAGTTCTTAACACTTTTAATATTGTAGGTAAGTGAACCAGGTAAGCGGGGTCACTCGGATAATTGGAACAGGTGTTTATCTACATCTTTGGAACTGAATAAATGTGAGTGCTATTGTTTGTTTCTCGCGGATTATATGTTTGTTGAATAATTTGTGCTTTGTTCTTCGTTGTAATCCTTTTTAAATGAATAATTGGACCTTATGGGTTGACTTTCTCTTTCAAGAAATTGTGGTATGCATTAAGCAAATTGCATCTTTGATAGTTGAAGCAAACAACCAGTTGATGAACCTTTAATTCATGATTGAGTTACCTTATTTTTTCTTGTTTTAAGATTTGCTCTTGTATGCTGAGCAGTGATCTTTAATTTGGTGTGTTTAGGGTTCGGTTGCAAAAAGCTCTATCTCAAGGTTACGACGATGGCTTGTGGCCTCTTCAAGACGAAAAAGGCAGGTACTGATATACTCACATAATTCTAAAATCTTTAATTCCTTAGTCATCTCCTATTCAACCTTGACATTCTTATGACTGAAAAAAAATTGTTTCTATTTTTATAATAGCCATTATGGATTTGCAGTGTTGATGTATCAGGTGGGCACACACTTAGAGATTTTTTGCTGGTGTAGTTAACTTGTAGGGTGCTAAAACAAACCTATCAAGCACTTATACCGACCACCTAGATCCAATTTCGGTAAAGTATCTCTCTTCCTCTTTTTGTATTTTTTATTTCTCCCATTAATTCACACTAATCATATAAAAATTTATCATTTCCACTTTACTGTTTTTTTTCCTTCTTAGTGCTTCTTTCCACAGAATTTAATTGCCGACACTAAAACCCCAATGTCATTCTCAGTGCCACCCAAGGACGGACCTAGCACTCGGCCAGCCCCCGCAGCCACCCGTATTGAATCTATCAGGAACTTTTCTTTACAATAGATAAATTTTTTAGCTTATATAACTAATATTTCATTTCATTTTCAAATGCCTCCTTCAATTGAGTTGGTTAGAGCTTGTAATTCTTATGAGATGTCTATGGTTCGATTCCCTAGCTTGCAATTTATATATTTTTAGTTACCCAATTTTTAGTATTTTACAATTTTTACCAAAATTAATGGCAATAGGGAGGGGGGAGTCGAACCCGTGACTATCCTTAAAGATTATTGGAATCCTTAATATTATGGCACTTACTGAGTTTGATATTATTGTTAACATAATAATATATATTAAGTTTTAAATATTAATAAACAATCCCGCCCTTACGATTATTGATTGTCGACGTTGACCAGTCAACATCCGTCCGGGCTGAACTTCAATGTTGGGTCTGCCCCTGGTGCCACCTATGATTCTTGGCAGGAAATTTTGATTTCATTTCTTTTCTAAACTTATCTCCTCTCCTATGAAAAAGCCTACCTTTCATTACTGAACTTCATTCATGTTTCAATCTCAAAATGGGTCCAGGTCTATTGTGTTCATAAGCACTGGGCTCATTTGTTTGGGGAAGAGAACTTGTGGTATGTGGCTCTCATTTGGAGTTTTCAACTTGCTGGCCAAGCTGAAAGATAGCCAGATCTTCTGTAAATAAGTCATGTAAGAGACTTCTTTTTCTTTTTCTTGGAAATTTTGAATTTATAAATTATAACCATGCCATTAATGACCAACATTTCTTCACGGTTATTAGAATTTAAACGAACTTTTAGTGAGTGTTTTTGGGTATGATATATTTTTCAATACCTATTTGATGTTTTCTGTTTTCTTCGTTCAAAAGGTCAACAAAATAATATTAAAGCACTTGTAGAAAACAACAAACTAAATCATTTTTTAACCATAATCTGTCTATACTAAGAAACGAAATAATGAACAAGGAAAGTCGAATATTCCAACAGTTTCTTCTACCGTGGTTTTCGAAAAGTTCAATTTCAATACATATATTTCACTAAAAGATTTGTTGCTAGTCTTTTAGTTTGAGGTGAATCATTTGTGAACATATTTGTATGGTGCTATTTTGTGCAGGCACACAATTTTTCAATAAACTACAAGCCTGAGCTTGAGGTTGAGAGAGAATTTTAAAAGCCAGTGTTTTATCCAAGAAGGATGTGTTAATGGTAGATCAAATCTTGCGAGAGTTATAGGTGCTGTAGAAGATCTATTCAACAATTTTGTTTTTTTCCAGATTTATGTCAGACTCTGAAAGGCCATAAGTTGACTCATTCTCCATCATATAAGTTGCATTGTAGACTACATTATTAATTATTGAACAGATTGATCTAGATATAATTAGTAATACTAATTATGTATACAAACATCCACTACAAAAAAACGTTGCGTATGTTGCAAATCGAGGTGTTGTCGTAGAGTAGAAAGATACGGCAACGTTTTTTAAAGATTGTCGTAGGTCTTTGGCAACGTTTAAAGGCAACGTTTAAAAAACATTGCCATATGTCGTATTACATTTTTTTTAAAAAAGAATTTTATGTAAATTGACTGGCAAAATTGAAAATACTCATTTTGAACAAATTTTAAAATTGCATAAAAATTAATAATTTCAAAATTAATAATTTCATTACAAATTTTTGAATCCATACACTTGAACTTAAAATGTAACACAACATCACCTAAACAAAAAGGAGTTTTAAAATGAAATAAAATTTTGAACAAACAACAGCAGATATGAAAATGCTACCCTGAGAACTTCACATCATTCCCCACTACATTTAAAAGAACTTGCATTAGCCGCTTTGCACCACCAATGGCATGCTCTGACAATAACACTTGGTAAGCGTCTTTTAACATCAGTTTCTTTTGACATTTCTTATACCTATAACTTCTTTATTGGTGTTCCCGTGGCTCGTCATGAAGAGTTTTGCCCCAGCTCAACCATGAACTGCATCGATCATTTATAATTTATCATATGTCAGAGTCACTACATGCAAAAAGAAAGGCATGACATCTCTTTGCACGTGAATACCAATGTCAATGATTACTAGATACTCGGAGAACTAACAAATCATACCGATCAAAATACGCATACACGCACCATATCATTCCCAGTGGTTCCACCAACAGGAGTTTGAGAATCAGAAGACAGTCTCTGAGCAAATTTGTCGAATTCTTGGAAAAGTCGAAATCAAAAGAAATTGATTGCAAGACTTATAAATGTAGTCGAAAGCTATCAATCACTAATAATTCTGGAAAGAGTTCTCTAGATGCAAATCTCAAAATGGATTAAATAAAACACATTTATCCAAAATTGTAAACTAATTGAAAGACTCCATCAGTTCATTGGAAGCAGGAAATCAAAATACAAAGTTCTCTTTTCTCAGTCTAAAATTACAAACTAATGTTGATACCATTAGTTCTATAAGAAAAAGGGAACAAAATAATGTTGATACCGTTACCAAAAAAATAAATAAAATCCCTATTTAATTCCACTTGATAATACACTTTATCAAAAGCATGTTCAACACTTGTAATCTGTTGGGAATCTACTTATACATACACAGCGGAATTAAACAATTTTCGATTCCCAAACAGGATTCACATTGTGTTTCGAGAGAAACTGTGATAGAAATAATACCTGTGATGAATTC
>CAIGRS010310785.1:0-18107 GCA_903798395.1 Fraxinus floribunda
AATAAATAGATAATAATATATTTAACAAGAATTGACCCGCCAATCCAACCACCGGGTCACCGGTCGAACCACTGACCCATTGACCAGCTGCATTGTCCGAGTCAGTATCCTGGTCGGATCCGACAACAATGCTTTAAAGGCCTTCTAAGAATCTCTTTCATAAACTTTAATGGATTCCCAGTTTCCCACCAATAAAAGTTAGAAATTGAAAGAAAAATATTATTTTTCATTATGAGATTATATTATACTCAATAGGTTCTAGAGATCCTGCATCCACTAGGACAACTTAAAAGAACTATTGAACAAAATAATTGATCAACTCTACTTAAAGAAGGATATTCCTCTGCAAATTAATGAATAAGCCAGTATCTAAACAAGGACCTCAGATGTGTTGAGAAAACATTTACATTTCAGAAAGAGATATAAAATACTACAACCAAAAGTTCCAGAGTGCTCAAATAATATCCTTTTTTTTCACCTCTTTTGTTCATATAAACCTTAATGCTGAAAGGGGTACCAATTCCTATTTTGCTTGTGCTTTAAAATTTTATCACCTGCATCACTGATACTTTCATATAGCTCTTTTTGATGACACAATACAATTTGTTGGTCTATTTGTCACTTTTTTAGCATATTCTATTTCCTGCACTGTGATCTGAATCTAGTCCTAAACACAAATTTTGAAATGCATCATGCAAATGACTGCAATTGTTTCTTAATTTTGGCGTTACTGATAACCCATTAATCTGATAGCTTGTTATATCTTAAGGATGTTAATGGGCTGGAGTAGAGGTAAAGAAGTGCATGATAACTAAAATTACACATTGAGAGAGAGAGAGAGAGCCCCCCGAGGGGGGTATAAATTAAGAGGGTGTTTGGTGTAGATTAAAATTAGATTTTTTAATAGAGTGTGATAGAAGTTTTTGAAATGTGTAGTTGAAAATTTGTGAGACCCATAACACATGTGGTTAATATTTGATTGTTTGACTGTAACTTAAATTAAAATCGGATTTTAATCCGGACCAAGCAGGGGCTAAATGATTAAGAATATTAGAGGAAGATGAGGCCCCCCCCCCCCCCCCCCCCCCGAGGGGGGTATAAATTAAGAGGGTGTTTGGTGTAGATTAAAATTATATTTTTTAGTAGAGTGTAATAGAAGTTTTTGAAATGTGTGGTTGAAAATTTGTGGAACCCATAACACGTGGTTAATAATTGATTGTTTGACTTTAACTTAAATTAAAATCGGATTTAATCCGGACCAAACAGGGGCTAAATGATTAAGAATATTGCTACCTTTCCTTCAAGTTCATCACCGGCCAGCTGATTAAGAGCATCTGCCTGAGATTCCATTGCCAAAACTGTCAGGTAGAAAAATGACAACTTTATCAGTCATTATACATCAGTATACATCGATTGATTTACTTTTGTTATCATTTATCACAAGATATCATGATTCTAATGCTTTGTATCAGATGCAAATTCCATTGTATCACCAAAATTATCTGAAGGGTGTGAGTGAATAAATTCAATGGGAGTATAAAGTATATTGTTTTACTGACACTATAGAGGAGGAGCTGGCAATAATGGCTTAAGCAATATGGAATTCTCAGGTCAAACTAGGGTTTGTAATCTACATAAGTTGATTCACTACATAGCTAATGTCTGATGTGAGAAATCTGATTTTATAGTTCTATTTCTCAATCAATCTGACTTGGTCCTATGGATCCAAGGTCGAAAATACTGAAAAATATCATTCCCCTAACTTCCGCAGTCTAGGGCTGCGGTAGTAGACATCCTGTTGTTATCCATACACTAATAGAACCTGAGATCTGATCTAATACAGTCCCATCACACCTTAGGCCCATTTGGGAACCTATATAGATGATTTGAGCAATTGCTCAAAAACAAATAAATTAATATTGAGGCTTCTAATTTAACAAGCCCAAAATGAAATTCAAAAGTTAAACTTCGGACATTGCTGATACATGTAAGTTGTCTCATCACCAAACTAATCTCCAATGTGTGACACAAATATAGAAATGCATCTTGTACCAAACAAATCCTCTAGTGGCACCATGATGACAGGGAAATAAGGAGTTTGGGGAAGGCCCCAAGGCAAACCGAGCCACCTGAATAGTACAAATATATGTAGGCTCATCTTCTCTGGCTCATTTAAGTGTTTTGGCTTGCACATGAATTCTATCCGGTCCAAATCCATGGTATAATTCTAGGCCCTTGTTTGGGCTCCATTTTAATTTTAATATATTTTTCTCTTTTCTTCTTTTTAACCACACGTTCTTCAATAAAATAACATTACACGTAAACCCAAAACTTTTCCTTCCTTTTTAGCCACACATTCTCAAAAATACATTTTTCTGAAAACCTCATTAAGATGGAGCCCAAACAAGGGCTAGAATTCACACCCAAAAGAATATGGAGCAAGGTGGAATCAAAATAGCATGGCATGTCATTAAGCTTGATCTGATTGGCAGAGAAAATAAAATTGAAATTTTATAGAATGAAACTTCATGAAGATCAAACAATTAGAACAGTTCAAATTATATGAAACAGTGTTTTAAGTATTTTATTTGCATAAAGATGAGCCAAATGGAGCCTATGTCGGACTTAGCATGATCTTCCAAGAAAAAAGAAGTTTAAATCAAGCTGGGATTCATGAGTTTTTAATGAATGCAAGAAGAGAATTACACGAGTCCATCTTGTTGAAGTTTCCAAGGCAATTAGTTTTACAAGACATGAATAGATAAAGTGTGATATCTAGGGATATATCTTAAGATAATTTAGTTTTAAACATCATGAACTACCAACAAAATAATCTTCTTTAATACAAATTGGTGCTACCAAATGATTACTGACATAGAATCCACATATATGTCGACTGCAATCTAAGAATAAGCCCAACTTCCTCCCTACAAGTAGTTGAATGTACAAAAACAGTACATTCACTTTTTTTTCTTTCAGATTACATCCACTTTTGGAAGCAAAGAAGCAAGTAAAATTGTAAATGATAAGAAATGAAATGGTAGCGTATAACCTTTTTCCTCCATCTTTTCAAAAGCTGACAGAGCACTGCTTGTATTTACATTCCCCAACATATCACTTACTTTGGTTGCAGTCCTGAAGAAAAAGTGGCCACACAGTTAATAAGAAAGGTAAATTGCAATGTGGAAAATTAACTAAAAAATAAGGTTGAGAACATACTTAGCAGACTGAGCGCGTGCTTTTAGAGTATCTTTTTTGGACTTAGCTTCCTGTATTTTGCTCTCTAGAAGCTGCCAAATGATAATGTATAGGTCTATAAATAATTAGCAATACTTTCTACTGTTGATTAATTATCAAATCATAAAAAATAAGGAAAAGTAACATGAAAATAATTTGGGTAAGATAAATACTGTTGCTACACGAGCAACATTCATTAGATGGCTAACACATACAAACACTTTGATGTAAGGCAATTCTATCAAAAATGGGAAAGGAATTATTTCTTGTTGAATCAGATTTTTTGTTTAGATTAAAATTTCGTTTCCTTTTAAATATTTTAATTTTCTTTTCTTTTAGGATTTTAGTTTAATTTCCTTGTATTGATAAGATTAGAAAATTATTTTGCTTATATATAAAGCTTTGTACACTTTTCAATTAACAAATTTATTACAATAAAATTATTCTCTAAAATGTTTTTGAATTTTTTTCAACTTTATTCTTGTTTCAAGAACTCAATTCCAATTTCACACTAAAATTGGCATCGGAGCAAGGTTTTAACGTTGGCTAATGGCCATTATGGTGGTAGTGGCATACATCCTTGCCAAGACAATCGGAGGATTGCAAAATTACCAACCTTGATCTAGAATCTAGAACAAATGGAAGATAGACTTGAAGATGCTGCTGATAAAAATTTGCAGATTTTGACCCCTACGAAAGTTGGTTGCTTCAACGAGTCCAACCTTGATCTAGAATCCAGATCAAATGGAAGATAGACTTCAAGATGCTGCTGATAAAAATTTGCAGATTTTGACCGCTACAAAAGTTGGTTGCTTCAACAAGTCCAAAACATAGCAACAAGTGGCTAGAGATTTTCCTCGAGTCCAAGCTAAGTTCGAATTCTCACAATGTGATGCAAAAATTTTGGAGATTTTCCTCTTTTATTATTTTTCTCTTTTTCAACAAACTTGAGGACAAATTTTTTTCAAGTATGGGAGATTGATGTAGGAGAATTCTATCACAAATAGGGTAGAAATTATTTCTTGTTGAAATAGAATTTTATTTCTTGTTTAGCTCATGATTTTGTGTCCTTTTTAGGATTGTAGTTTTTTTTCCTTTTAGATTTTAGCTTAATTTCCTTGTATTGGTAATATTAGGAGATTATTTTGCCTATATAAACAAAGGTTTTTACACTTTTCAATTGATCAATTCATTACAATAAGATTATTTTCTACAAATTTTCGAGTTGCTCAAATTTATTCCACTTCTACATCACACATACTATAATATTTACATGCAGCACGACTAGTACTAAATTTTATCTCCTCTTGAAGAAAAGAACCAATACAAGAGAATATTGTGGAAGACAAACAGAAAAAGTATAGCAACACACCCGTGTATTTGAGACAAGGTTATCAACTACACTCTTCTGCTGATCAAGCTGAGCCTTCAAAGCATTTGCATTGTCCTGTAAATTTGTGAAAAGTAGGAAGACTTATTAACAACACAATTCAACACCCAAATCACTGCAGCAAAATGATTTTCTTACTCATCCTTCCAGAGTAAATGCAATGTACTATTGAACTACGAAAAGCAATAAAGAAAGGAAACTCTTGAAAAGCAGAAAAAAATATTTTCTTGTGGGATTGGAGGGAGAAGACTCAAAATACAGCGTATTTATTACTCAACTGTGCTCCAATCATATCATTAGATCTCCTTCAACCGTGTTGCTAAGCTTAAAAGACAAAATATTAGTGAATCAACCATTGCAGAATATTTGGGATCCTAAAGAAATTTGCCTACTGATAAAAGTAGCTTTACTCCCCACAAAATCAAGCCAAAGTGTAACAGTATTTATTTCAGAAAGGAAACCCCTCATCAACCAAAATTAAACTTAACTAGGTTTGGCATCTATATTTTTTATAGGGTTCTCTTAAACACAAACTGTCTGTAGAAAATTTATCAGTCTATATTTGGTATTCTTTCGCAGGTACTTTATGATGCCTTACATTTTTATTTTTTATTTTTTTAAACGGATAAGAATCTCACACAGTTTTACATCTTAAAATGAATGAAATAAGATTTTTCATCTACTTGTAAGTAAAATTGTATTCAGTGCTGCACAAGGATCCTCTTGTTCAACTTCTCCAAGCTTCATAAACTAGTTCATACATTGATACAAATATAAATACAAATACAAAAGAAAAGAAAATAAAGCTTTTCATCACAAATTATATGGGATCAGCTACATTAATTTCCTTTTTCCCCATTTAACTCTGCTGAGAAATAAGGATTATTAGTCCAGTTTTTCAGACTTTCCATTGAGGCACATGTTTCTTTTATTTTTTCTCAAAGTTCCTTACCGCATAAGATTTTCTACGTTTAAGAGCTTCACGAGCAAGATCCTCTTCACCTTTTCCAAGAGCAAGTTGTGCTTTACGATACCTATGATCAAACGAAACGATAAAAATATGGCCTCTTTATAACAAAATGAGTTCAATGAAGTATTCATGGGCACTTACCACTCTTCAGAAGCTTGTTGTGCAGCTTTGTATCTATTCTCCAATTGCTTCTGTGAAGCCAAAACCTACAAGAAAGAGGAATGCTGAAATTTTCACTTCATTTAGAAACTTCTAGATTCAATATATTCTCATTCCAATAAAGAAAATAAACAGAGAAAGTGTAATCTTCGTTAGGCACATAAAAGGATCAGTCTCACTCTAAAAGAAAAGGGAAAAATAAGAGTTCACAGGGGGATATACCTGCGCTGTAGCTTGACGCATCTTAATCAAATCATCGTTCATCTCAATCACAGTTTGTTCCAAAATCTTCTCAGGGTCTTCAAAAGAGCTTATTACAGCATTTGCATATGACTACACTTAAAACAGATGAAGTAGAGTCAATAACATTTCAAGTATATCTGACTGAAGTCAACAGTCAACAACACCCAAATGACCTTGACAACTCTTGCAAATCGATCAAAAAGGTTCATCCGAGCACCGAGGGCACCACCACCACGACTATTACATCTGGATCTACTTGAATAAGATAGCTGTATTCCTGAAACTTTTGAAGTCCCCACTAATAAAGAGATGAATGAATTTTAGTTCAAGCATTTAACATAAATTTAGGGGAATAAAACAACTAGAAATCAAAAATTAAGTACAAAAATGATAGCAACAACTGGAGAATGTATTTCAAATATAGTCCATAAAGAAGCATCTAAGCCTATCGAAAGGAAACTAAGCAGTCCAATATGCAAACATATAAACTTTCAGCACAGTTCAACATTATTGAGTAAGAATTGGTGTATAATAATTGATTTATCAGTTAGGGGAATGAACCCATCAACCTCAACTGAAATCAACAAAATTTATCCCATAATTATGCGGAGTCAGGTACATGGACAATCTTCTTCAACTCTGGACCATTGAGGAATGCATAAATGAACATGTTTTAACTTAACATTCAAAGTTCATGGAACAATTTAAACTATGATTGTGAAGTCTATTGCCATTATCATACTTGCATAAAAGAGCTTTTATTTTCTCACAATAAGAATAGTTATGTAAAAGCATGGTTCCTGACAACCTAAAAATGACATAAATATACAATATGTTACATATTAGTCTCAGAAAGTTCACTTCGGTTCATTCCAAGACCCAACAAAACCAATACATTTTGGTGATGAATTTTCTCGATGCAAATGTTATCAAATTTGACCTTCTAGGTGGCCTAGTGCACGTAATTTATTGTGCATCTCTTTTCATTCACTCTAGTTTTGAGTGGTTTAAGCAGGTCGGTCATGTGTATTCCAAGGTCTGGCGTAACATTATTGTTCTAGGTCTTATGGTGAAAAGGAATATCCAAACTATTACATAGTAGCAGTTTAATAATGATACTATTTTGTTCTCAAATCATAATTTCTCGATGTTCTTAAAGGCTTACAGGGAAAATTTGTAGACATTCTAAAATTTGAGAAGTTCCCCAGTAGATTGTAGGATGAATTTATCAGTCTCATCAGCGCGCCGTCCTTGTTCTTTTAACTTATCTGGGTCTTCCTCAGAAGCCATCCTAGAACCTCTTCTTTTTCAAACCCTTTTTTTCAGCATATTACATGCACATCCTAGCCTCTTTATCCTTGTAACTTCAAGGCCAGTATAGCGCACCAAAAATCTTTTTGGTATTCAGATATATAAAAGTAAGAAGTAACCATCACTACCATGATAATATAATTCTTCCAAAACATATCTGTGGACGCTCTCTCACGTTCGCAGACATGGAAGGCATATTTTAAGGATTCGGTTTGCAACGAGGTTGATTTGACATTACATGCCGGGGATAAATATTCTCACCTTAAACTAGAAAACAGTTGTCATATCAGCTAGAGCCCTCAAGCAGAACCTAAAAGCAGGGTTTCATTTTGACTCATTTATACTTTTGAAAGTACTCGTCTATAAGTCTCCTTCCAGCATCTTATCTATGTAAGGGTGAATCATAACCCAGAGAGCACGAAGTTGCTATTCAATTACACCTTTTTCAGTTTGTCTCATTGGTCTAAGGCATCAACTGGATAAATAATGAGGTTTGCACCGATGAGAAAAGAAGATGGGAGATCTTATGTGTGGAATTAAGCAATTCAGTTTCAATTTCAATTGGTTCTCAAATAAAGCAAGAAAATTCGATTCTATTTAAGTCTCAAATCTCTCTCCCACTCTTCAAATATCATCAATCCGTGGACAATATCAGCAGTAAACCATTTCAAATCACTGCAACAACACCCCTGCTGCCATAACAAATTCACACTACGTTACTACATTCCTACATTACATTAGAAACTCAATTGTAATGTAAACGAAGACTCGAATACGATAAAAGAAATAAACTTTGCAAAGTAAAAATCTAAGCAATATTGAAGCCACGTTTCAGAGAAAAAATAATACAGCCAAGTAGAAGTTTGTGCTAAAAAGGAAGTACACTTGTTGTGGAATTACCAATTCCCAATCTCTTAAGCATCAGGATTGCAAATTGGCAGACTCGTTATTGCGGCGAAACATGAAAAGGGTCTTTTCGTATTGCATAATAACAGCAAAAAACAAACTAATACAGCAAAAAGCAGTAGTATGGACAAGAATTACCTCCATTACCAAAGAAAGATGGTCCCAAAACTTGTGCCTTCACGATAAATACTCCTCTATTGCAAGAGGAAGAAGAGGTATTCACCGTAGAAGAAGAAATCATGCTTATCCATGTTATTGGAGCTCTCACTGCCATTATTATTGTTTTCTTGTGTTTATTCAGGCTATGCTATGTTTATTTGGGGCCGGTGTTTTGATGGAAAATGGAACAAAGAATCTTGATTCTTGGGGATATTTTACTCGAAAGAAATTATTTTTAGGGTCTTTGTAAATTCACTGACTTTTGTACATTCTGGTTCCGGGAAATTAGCAGTCACTGGTGTTTCATTATTACTGTAAAAAAACGTTCTTTATCTTTTATTTTTTTGATATTTTCATTTTTATTGTTATCTTTCATTACGTAAAATGTTATTTTCATCCATTTTCTCAATTAAAAGTGATAAGATGACGAATATACATTTTTTTTAAATACAAAAAAAGAGATAAGGAAAGAATTAATTGCAATCATAGCTTCAAAATTTTTAAAAACGTGTAAACGAGTTCAAATAAATTATTAAAAGTGTAATTAATATGTAATATCCCTACATTTTATTATTATTGTGAAAAACGTCCATACTTTTCATTTTTTGACATTTTCACATTTAATTACATATTTGATTGCACAAACCATCATTTTTATCCAATTTCATCCAATTTCTAAATAAAAAATTGTGAAATGACAAATGTATCCCTTATTTAAATAAAATAATAAAGAATTAATTGTTACCATAGTCCTTTTTTATAAAAAGTACAAATGTCCCAAATAAATTATTTAAAAATTGTAATTTTTTTTTTATATATAAATAGGAGGTTATATTCGTCATTTCATGGCTTTTTTATTGAAAAAATAGATGAAAAGTAATGGAAAATATGATTTGCACAATCAAATGTGTAATTAAGGAAGAAAATGTTAAAAAAATAAAAGATATGGACGATTCTGACAATAATAATGAAAGATATGAACATTATGTGCTAATTACCCTTTTAATAATTTATTTGAGACTCGTTCGCACTTTTTAAAAAAATTTGGGACTATGATTGCAATTAGTTCTTTCTTTTTTATTTAAATAAAATTATATATTCATCATTTCCCAACTTTTAATTGAAAAAATGGATGAATATGACATTCCCCTCAATGAAAGGTGGAAATAAAGATGAAAATATCAAAAAAATGAAAGGTAAAAACATTTCCACAATAATAATGAAGGTAACAATGCTAATTATCCTTCTTGTTTTTCTTATTCAAACCCCTTTCTATATATATATTTTTTTTTTAACTTTTCTCACTCTGATACCTAGGGTTCTTATTGTGGTTTGTAGGTGATGGAATTGAAACGATGAGATTTTAATTCTTATTTGCTTTTATTTTCTTTATCATTATACTTTTTAGACTTGAGTTGACGTTGGGGTAGGGGATTTGTTTAGGAGATTGGAGGAAAAATTAGAGACAGGGTCCCCAATTATGGAAAAAGTAACAAGTAGGTCCACAACCTACTACTTTTGCAACTATTTCTCTCAACCTTATATTTTGTAGCACTTGAATCACAAATTTACAATGATAATTGTATCCGCACTGCATCATATTTTAATTGCAATAGA
Source organism: Fraxinus floribunda (assembly GCA_903798395.1). Taxonomy (NCBI): domain Eukaryota; kingdom Viridiplantae; phylum Streptophyta; class Magnoliopsida; order Lamiales; family Oleaceae; genus Fraxinus; species Fraxinus floribunda. Next base: position 9,993 of record CAIGRS010310785.1, read on the forward strand.
AGTTCACGCTATTTGCTCAGTGTCACATCTACATTCCACCTATTTTTCATTTAATTCTTATTATTAATAGGGAGAATTTGTTAAATAGACTAGTCAAACAATGTATTTAGTTAAATAACATTTGCTAAATGTTTTTTGGACAAATGGCCTCCAATTATAAAATACAATAAACAACATGGTCAAATGTCATAAATACTCTCACCATGGGAAAAGACCCTAACACCTTTATCAATCCAATTAATTCCTCAATTCAATTTTAGGTCCCCAAATCACAATTACCCGTTTTTTCTCTTCAACTATAGTGATTACTATTCTAAAATCATGTTATTTATTATATTCTTCGCCTATTTTGAATATTTGAATGAGAGTTTGATGAACATATTATTTACATTGAAAAATCTCATTTTCATTTGAAGAAGAAAGATTATTTTAGAAATTTCATGTAGATTGTATTTTATTATTTAGTTGGTGTTTTTTTCTGTTTAGTGTGTTTTGTGTGTTGTCTGAATCTATTGAATTATATTAACACTCCAGCTATTATCTGAAATGTAGAACGTCGCTCCAGCCCATTACATGTTACGAAAAATGGCACTAACGTCGTTATCTATTGTAATTTTATTTATTTTTCAATGAAATAACTTCTAAGAATAGACTCCCTAACATATATAATACAGAGAAATTGACCATGTCATAAATAACAGATGAAATGATATAGCTTTTATATTATCAAAATGGTGAAAGCACAAGCCATCATGCTCATATGTGCCGATTAAGTTAATGAGCATATCTTTGAATTTTTATACATGTCATGTGCATATTACAACGTAAGTTCCACTTATTATTTCTCAATGCACAAATAGGTCGTGACTGCTTATACTCATGTTCACGCACATAACAACACAAGTGTCGTTTTTATGTCAAGTGACGACACTTATATCGTTTTGAGATTTTCACTGATATTTTATTTTTTCAATGAAACAACCTCTAATAATAGATTCCCTAACGTATGTGACATGAAAAGGTTAACCATGTCATAAAGAATTATTGAAATGACATAACTTTTATGTTATCGATATGGTGAAAGCACAATTCATCCTTTTATATGTGTTGATTAAGTTGTTGAGCATATCTCTCAACTTTTGTACATGTTATGTGCATATTACAAAATAAATAAGTTTCACTTATTATTTCTTGAGGTACTGATGTGATGTGGTTGCTTATACACATATTTACACATAATGATATAAGCGTCATTTTCATGTGCGTAAGGCACTTGTGTAGTTCTATTCTATATTTTGATTTTTTTTTCAACTCAAAGACCTCAAACAATGGACCCCCTAATATATGTAAGATATAAAGGTTGATCATGTGACAAAGAACGTTTGAAATGACATAGATTATATGTTATCGAATTGGTGGAAGCACAAGTCATCATACTGATTAACGTCGATTAAGTAATGAGTATATCTCTCTACTTTTATGCATATCATGTTCATCTTACAACGTAAATGAGTTTCCTTATTGATTCTTGAGGCATGGATAAGACGTAGCTTATACTCATGTTTACACACATAACGACACGAGACGTTTTCATCTCAATAACAACAATTGTGTTGTTTAGTTGATTTTTTCTATATTTTGATTTTTTTTCAATGCAACGACATCCAACAATGGATCCCCTAACATATGTAAGACCTAAATATTGACTACGGGACAAAGAATGATCCAAACAACATAAATTGTATTTTATCGAAATGGTTAAAGCACAAGTCATCATACAAATTCATGTCGATTAAGTAAGGAGCATCTCTCTACTTTTGTACATATCGTGTCCATCTTAAAACGAAAATGAGTTCTACTTATTGGTTCTCGGGGCACGGATAAGCCATAGATAATTATAGTCATGTTTATAGATAGAACGACACAAGGAGCACTTTTATTTCAATAACGACTCTTGTGCCTTTCTGTTTGTTTCTCCTATATTTTGCTTCTTTTCAAAGGCAATGACATCAAGCATTGGACCCATAACGTATGTATGATAGGAAGGTTGATCATATGACAAAGAACGATTGAAACAACATATCATTCTATTGTTTTCATTAGAATATAATTAACGATCATACCTCTCAACTTTGGCAAATATCATATCCACCTTACCTTTAAATGAGTTTGACTTATTACTTCTTGGGTACGGACAGGGCGTGGCTGCTAATAATCGTGTTTACAAACAAAATGATATAAGGGTAGTTTTCTTCTAAATAACGTCACTTGTATCATTCTGTTGAATTTTTCTATATTTTGATTTGTTTTCAGCACAAAGACCTCAAGCATTGGACCCCCTAATTTAAGAAAGTCAAAAAGGTTAATCACGTGAACAAAAAATATTGAATTGACAAAGACTATATGGTATCAATTTAGTGAAATCACAAGTCATTGTATTGATTTATTAAAAAAATATAATTAATGAGCATATCTTCGACCTTTTTTAAACGACATGTCCATTTTGCAACTTAAATGAGTTCAACATTTTAGTTTCTCGGGGCACGGACAAGTTGTTGATGCTTATAGTCGTGTTTATAGATAGAACAACACAATGTCCATTTTCATTTCAATAACGGCTCTTGTGTTGTTTTGTTGATTTGTTTTATATTTTGCTTCTCTTACACTGTAAAGACCTCAAGCATTGGACCTCCTAATTTAAGAAAGTCAGCTAGGATAATCATATAACAAAAAAAAAACAGTTGATTGGACATAGTTTATATGATATTGATTTGGTAAAATCACAAATCATTGTATTGATTCGTTTGAAAATATAATTAATGACACATCTCTCAACTTTTGTCAATATCACAACTTAAATGAGTTCAAATTATTGGTTTTCAAAGCACGGACGGGTCACGCTGCTTATACTCATGTTCACTAACAGAATGACACAAGTGTCGTTTTGTTATCAATTAAGCTATGAGGATATCTCTCAATTTTTGTATACTTCTCATGCATCCTACAACATGAATAAGCTCAAGTTGTTACTTTCGAGGCATGGAAGTTTATAAATTCGGTAATGGCACTTGTGTCGTTCTTATGGACCTTTATAAGTCCAGAACTATATTTGTGTCGTTCTCATGGAAACATAAGTTTAGTAATTGCACTTGTGTCATTCTCATACTTTATAAGTTCAGTAACGGCACATGCGTCATTCTCATGGATGCTTATATCTGTAATAACGTCACATGTGCCGTTATCATGGGAACAACAAAATGAAAAGAAATGTACAACTAAAACACAAACATTCAACTTAAAAGGCATCAACACTATAACTACACATACATCATTTAACTTAAATCTAACACGCACAACTAAAAGATCAATCTCTTGAAAAGTAAGAACAAAAAATAACTTTAAAAGTTTAACTAAATTTACGGATCAAAGTGCCATGCAAAATCTTCACAGCTAAGTTCTTCCAAGTGGACATATATTCTCGCAAATCAAATATTTATTGAACCGAGCTAGTAAAAATTCAATGTGTTTCACTGTGAAGAACCCACAATCAAATCTGTAAAATAATCACGACAAAAATATGTTAGGGATCCGTTGTTGGATTACATATAATCTGTCATTTCTATATTTTTTGTTACATGGTGAATCTTTATATTTTACATACATTTTGGGGTCCATTATTGGATATCTTTGCATTAAAAAATCAAAATGTAGAAAAAATTAATAGAATGGCGCAAGTGTCATTACTGAGATGAAAACGACCTTTATGTCGTTATGTTTTTAAACATGAGTATAAGCAGTTGCGTCTTATCCGTTCCCTGAGAATCAATAAGTGGAACTCATTTACGTTATCTATGGCATTGTTAAACTTTCTATGTTATATAGTTAGGGAGTCCAGTCTAAGAGGTTGTTTTGTCAAATAAAAACAAAATATAAGTGAAAATTTCAAAACAACACAAGTGTCATTACTGGTCATGAAAACGATACTTGTGTTGTTATGTGTATAGACACTAGTATAAGCAGCCAAGACTCATCGTACCCTAAGAGATTATTAAGTGGAACTTATTTATGTTGTAATATGCACATAACATGTATATAAATTGAGAGATGTTATTAACTTAATCGACACATATGATTATGACGACTTGTGTTTTCACCATCTCAATAATATAAAAGCTATAGCACTTCAATCGTTTTTTGTGACAGTCAGTCTTTCTATGTTATATATGTTAGCGAGTTCATTATTAGAAATCATTTTGTTAAAAAAAATCAAACTACAGCAGATAACGACAGAGTGCCGTTTTACGTAGTGGATAACGACTAGAGTGGTGTTCTACATTTTAGATAGCAATTGGAGTGTCATTATCATCCAATGGTTGCAGACAACACAAAAAACACACTAAATATGAAAACAACACCAACTAAATATTATTTAATACTATATTCAATAATAAAAGTACAATCTACATGAAATTTCTAAAATTGTCTTTCTTCTTTCTTCAAATGTAAAGTGATTTTCGATGTAGATGATATGCTTATAAAACTCTTGTTCAAATGCTTAAAAGATGCCCAAAATAAGTTAAGAATATAATAAAGAACATTTTTTTAGGGTAGCAATGACGATGACCAAAAAGAATAAAATGGGCGATTGTGATTTTGAAGACCTAAAATTGAAGAAGATAAAAGGGGAAGATATTATTTTAAAAAATAAATAAATAAAGGAAATAAACTAAGGTTTTACAGTGAATTTGAAGGAGAAATGAAGGGGATGAAATGAGGAAAATTGAGGATTTTTGAGTTGATAATTGAAGGAGAATTTTGTCATTTTGCCAACTAAAATATTTTGCTTTATTTTTTTATTTTTATTATTGGTCAAAGCCCATTTCACCAAATACATTGTCCAACTAGGCTAAATGGCCAAATTTCCCTAAATAAAAATACAAACAAAGCTTGCAAAAACTTAAATTACCAATATTTATACATAAGTAATGTAGTAAAATTTGAGAGAGAGAGAGAGAGAGAGAGAGAGAGAGAGAGTCTTCATGTATAGTTTGAGAGAAGAAATGACGGGATGAAAGGTGGGAAATTGAGGGTTTTTGAGTCGATAATTGAAGGAGAATTTTGTCATTTTGTCAACTAAAATATTTTGCTTTATTTTTTTTTTTATTATTATCGGTCAAAAGCCATTTCATCTGATACATCATCCAACTAGACTAAATGGCCAAATTCCCCTTGTTTTAATATCTCATTAATTAACAGGACTATTCACGAAAGCATTACCTTGTGCAATATTTGAGAAATTTCAAAAGCAATATTGAAATGCACTTTTAGAGATGTCAAATGATGCTACGATTGTGGGAATAAATAGGTTGTCTACTTTTTTTTTCTTGATCGAGATTGTTGGCTCACTAGATTTTTTTTTTTTTGACAATATCTTAATTAATAAGTATTCAAAATTATTATGTAATTGATTTCTTCTAAAGTTTTTTTCTAATAAATATTATCGAGACATTTTTTCTTAATATGATGGAACATGTATATCATATATGCATGGTAAAGAAGCAATAAAAAACAATAAACAATTCTTCTCAAATTCATGAGAAACATATAAACATATTGTTGACTACTATGGTTGACTATAATTTTAAAGTTTCGATTAAAACAAACAAGTTAATCATGTTTACTAATAAGTTGAATTCAAATTATTATAGTTTTTCAAAATATACTATGAAAAATTGATCGATGGTCATCAAAAATCAAAAGTTGTTAAGATTAAAGAAAAACTATTCCAAGCATTCAAGAAAAGATCCTTCAAGACAAAAGCCTAAAGAGCTATGGAAATATTAAGAACTAGGCCTTTTTAGATCAAATGTAAATGTACCAATACTTTGATATTTAGCAATAAATGTTTTAGGCTCAAAAACTTTTATGCACTAAAAGCTATTTTGATAAAATGTTTTAATCAAATGTCACTACGCCAAAAATGAGATTTTGCAACACATAAACGGCAACATTCGGTAGTTAAGTGTTGCAAAAGGGGTCTACCGCAACATTTTAATAAGTGAATATTGCTATTGAGTTAATATAATTGAATTTTGGCAACATTTGATAAGGGGATGTTGCTAATGTCACATTTCACAACGTTTTTGGGACGTTGCGAAAAGGGTCTATCTTTAGCAACGGTCAGTAAACGTTGCAATAGATCAACTTTTTGCAAATTGATTTTCAAAATGATACTTATACTTATATCATATTTTAAAAACATCATTTACCCTGAGAACTTGTTTAAAAACATCTTTAAAAAGTCTACATTTGTCAAAATATTCTAAACGGATCAAACGGGGCCAAAATGCGAAAATTGACAAAATCTGTCGTGGCGGATGATTGACGGTCAACTGGCGACGCTCAACTAGCCTGGAGTGGAGGTCGACCAAAAAGGTTTAACGATCCAAAATTTGACCGTTTTGAATTTCAGTTGCACAACGGCTATTTTGATCTTTCGGATATGAGGCGGTCAATTGGCACTCTTTCGAACTGTTAGAAAATTTTAATTTTTGAACTCTATAAATATCATTTCATTTTGCATTCATTTCTATATTTTTACTATTTATCAAATGGATCTTAAAAAGTGCATTTTTAAATGGTTTCATTCAAGAAGAGGTCTTTGTAGAGCAACCCCCCAATTTTAAAAATCACAAGTAATTTTAAAAATCACAAGTATCCGAATAATGTTTTTAAATTTAGAAAGACTCTTTACGGCTTAAAGCAAGCTCTTAGAGATTGGTATAAAAGGTTAAGCAAATTTCTACTCTCAAACGATTTTTCAATAAGGAAAGCCGATACTGCCCTCGTTATTAAAACAAAAAAGAATGATATGACGATTGTTCAAATTTATGTTGATGATATTATTTTTTGTACAACTAATTTTTCTCTATGTGAAGACTTTTCTAAATGTATGAGCAAAGAGTTCAAAAATGGCATGACGGGAGAACTCAAATTCTTTCTTGGTCTCCAAATTAGACAAGCTAATAATGAGATATTCATTAGTCAAAATAAATATATATAGGACACGCTCAAGAGGTTTCAAATGGAAGATTTGAAGCCATTGAACACTCCGATGAGCTCATCCATAAAATTGAACAAAGATGATCAATGTGCTTCCGTTGATATAACTAAATATCAAGGTACTATTGGATGCCTTGTTTATTTAACTGTAAATAGATCTGATATTATGTTTAGTGTGTGTTAATGTGTTATATTTCAATCAAATCCTAAAGAATCACACATTAGTGTGGTAAAAAAAAATTAAAATATCTTAGTGACACTAAAACCTTGGTCTTTTGTATCCAAAGGGCACTCACATTGATTTATTTAGTTATTCGGATTTCGATAGGGCCGGTTCCATAATTGATCGTAAGAGCACTAGCGGAATATATAATTTTCTTGGGTTTGTACTTGCGTCGTGGTTTAGTAAGAAGCAAAATTCCGTTGCAGTGTGTACCACCGAAGCTAAATATATCTTGATCGATAGTTGTTGTGCACAAACATTATGAATGAAACAAACCCTTGAATATTATCGCTTATCATTTGATCATATACCTATTATGTGTAATAATACTGTGCTATAAATTTATCAAAAAGATCCATCTTGCACTTTCGAACGAGACATATTGAGAATAGACACCACTTTCAGCGAGCTCATGTACAAAAAGGAGACATTGCAATAGAATTTGTGAGCACGGAAAATCAATTGGCCGTCATTTTCACTAAATCCCTAGTGCTTGATCAATTCTCACATATTCGAAGTTTGGGTATTATTGATGAATTCGAAGTGCATGACTAAGTTATATTTTATACTATGTGTTCTTATATGATTATTTCCTATATGCAGTATTGTTTAACATTTGATGTATATTTGATTTAGTATAGTATGCAAAAAAAAAAAAAAAGAGAAGGGAGGATGGCGTCCTATAGACCGGACGTGGTTGGCCGAAAAGACAAAACTTTTTCATAAAAGATGTCTAGTCGATCGGACAGACTCGGCTTTCAACTTTTAAAAAGCTTCTGTAACGACCTAAAATTTTATTTTCAAATCGCTACCAAAACTACTAACTTTAA
>CAIGRS010310814.1:0-15839 GCA_903798395.1 Fraxinus floribunda
CAGGACCCAAACGGTCAAATCAGTCGCTTTAGACAGAAACATTTAATGCCACCAACCTAGGGATTGATGGATGACACCTAAGATGGGACGAGCCCTGAGGATCGGGCAACACGTGTCTCCTCATCCAACGGCTCTCCTCCTCCTACTCTTAGTATAAATATAATACCCTTGTGCTTGAAGAAGGGATTCGAATCTCATTCATTCCCACTATATTGCAAAGTTTGGTATCACCTTGCTTTCCCTCATACGTTGGTGCCTTCTTTTATACATTTTTATCAACCATTTCCCGGCAAGTGTTCCGTCTCCGGCGAACTATTCTCCGATAGAATTTCGAACTGACTTGACTGTCGAAGTGCTCGCGGCCGCTCCCAACCCCTCCGAGAAAGGCCTCGGGTGACTGACGTTATGCCATGTGTGCAGGGTGGAGTTGACTTAAAAACCTTCTTCTGTTGGCCACGTTAGATCAATTTTTCGAGGTCAATAATATCCTTTAAAATCTTTTTCCTATATATAAATTTGGTTATATTGACTTGCTCAAGATTCAGCCAATTTAACCAAAATTCTGAATCCACCCACCCTTACTTTCGAGCAAGATGAAGATGGTCATACGTTCATGAGGCACCGCGAGCACAAGACCATTATACTAAACACGTAAGAGATAATTGCTGTGACAGTCCGAGAAAAAAACTAAATTAACTTAAAAACATGTCGTGAAATTGCTGACTTTTGGAATTACGACGACTAGAATACTGAAGAGGTACAACGATTTCTAGCAGAAAAGATCATCGCCATAGCTAGGTTTTTTGTTCGTAGGAGTTAATTAAGATTACAATCCTCCATTAATTTCCGTGTGAATGACACTGGAACCAAACACAGCCCTCTTCTTGGTAGATCAACTCCTTTTTCTGCTCCCTGTATATGAAGCGAGTTCTGCACACAAGTTAACACATAAGTAAGCAAATCACAGTAGTAATTTTCGATATAATATGAGCTTTAAATTTAAATTCCTCGTGTCTAAGAAAATGTACAAATCTCTAAGTAAATAAGTTCAGTCTATTAGTCGGGATAAGCCCAGAAAGTAATTAGAATAAGTGAAGAACCTGAATTTGATCTTGAAGGATGTTGATAGAAATATGAGCCTCCAGAAGCACTGAAGCCGTGTCAGTCTGCAAGTGGACCAAAATTTAAACTCAATATGAAATAACTTTTAATTCACGAGAAATCTTAATGAAAATAGAAACAATTATGCTGCATCTGGGGGGTCAAGCACCCTGGGTCTCGGCGATTATTTTATTACGCGCGTGCTTCCCCTATGTAAAGAGGTGTCAACCTATATGTACAAGCAGCAATTACCAAGACAATTGAGACATTTTCTAGTCAATATTAGCTTGAATATAAGTTGATCAATGTATAAAAGAAGATCATCGATATTTGATATGGTTGTAAATAGATTAGATATGGACCGAAGTTGTTCATATCCAATTCGATAATAATAATTATTTGATATGATCCGATAATTCAACAAATATTTGATTATTAAATTCATATTCGGGTTGCTATATATGTTATCAGATATTCGAAATTGAAGAAATTATGAAAATAAAATTAATATTGAAATTAACTTCTTCTTTTTCAATTCTTACACTGGCTTTAATAACTATAAATTTTTCAATTTTTTTAACTTTTAGCCAATTGGATTGAAAGACACAAAAAACCAATTGTATAGTAATATTATATAAATAGTTACTTATATTTTATTAAATTAATCATTTTTCCTATTTTTTACTAATTAATAAAAAATTATAATTCTCCAAATATTTCAATTGGCACTATTATGCTTCTTTTTTTATCGAATATATTTATTTTGTTTAACTTTCAAAACTGTATTTGATATTATAATTTGTACGTATTATTAAATAATTTTTAGATTAATTAAAAATTTAAAATAATACAAAAAATTTACTTTTTTTTTATGCCTAGACGAATTGGCACTATTATGCCTTTTTTTTTTATTGAATATATTTATTTTGTTAAACTTTCAAAACTGTATTTGGTACTATAATTTGTACGTATTATTAAATAATTTTTAGATTAATTAAAAAATTTAAAAAATATTAAAATAATAAAATGTTTTTTTTTACTTTTTTTTTTATGCCTAGACTTTGTCTGGACTTGTCGGCTCGAAACTTCCATGCCTCGCCACGCATTATACTTCTTTGAATATTGTGTACATGTGGATTGACTTTCTTTTATGTTTTAAATTTGACGGCTTTTTATTTTAAATTTCTTTATTGTCTCATTTATTTATTTTAGTGATAAATAATATACCATAAAAATATTTTACCGACTCAATTATTTATAACAAATCGGATCGAACTGACGTATATACATATTTCATCCATTTATTAACGGATTATCGGAAAAATATTTAATCGACTCAACTATTTATATTAAATCGGATCAGGTTGTTATTGGATCAAATTGACCTATATTTATATTTGATTCATTTAGTTAACAGATTATTGGATCCGAATCTTGATCGAGTTATCAGACTGAAATCCTAAATCCATCTCCCATTAATTTTATCGAATTCGGATCAAAATCCAATCAATTAACAACCCTAGTCATCGATCAATAACAAAACATGCATATGCTCAAATGTTTTTATGTACTACTATTTCGAGTTCAACTTACTAAACATATATGCATGTTAAATTATAAAGTCTAATTATTTTCGTTGTACGGAATTAGTACGTTAATCGACCTTCACAGTGAGATTGTCTTGGGGATTGGAAGGGGCAAAGAAGCTGCTTCTCACTCCGACCAAAATTTTATTAAGGATAATTTTGTCATTTTAAATTTCGATTTTACCCTAGTTTGTTTTTTAAATAGGGAGTTGTCGTTAATTTTTTGTATTACCATCATAAAAGAGATATTTGAGAAGATGGAGTGTGTGTTTCTTCTCTTATAAATTTCTTTTTATGACAATGGATTACTGCAGCGGCAAAAGACGACGTAGTCTCACATTGAGACGACTCTAGATCTATAAATATTGCGTGTTCTTGAGTACCAATTTTTCATTCTACAAATTGATTTCTCTAGATGAAATAGAATTATAGTTTCTAATTCTCAGCAATAAAGTCCTATTGATTCATTACTGTGTATCAGTACCACACCTTGCCGTATGGAGAAACTAGCTTCTGAAGGGCTGTGATCTTGTCCGTCAACTTCTGGCTTCTCCGTGTTGGCACCTAGAGTATACAAATTAAACAACTTTGCTTTCTATTAACATTATCAAAACTCCTAATAGAGTTTACATACCCTTCGTCTTATGATTTTGTCTCCCTCCATGTCTTCTCGAAAGAACATAGCTTTCTTGAATTTTTTATCAGTAGCCTCAACTGAACGTTTTCTTGTATTTTGTATGGGCAGCAATTCCTATAAACAAACATATTAATTAAAAATATTAGACTGAGAAGAAAATTGTGCTCACCAGTCTCAATCACTGTATTCTTAATAATAAAAAAGTTTTGGTCCTACTAAGGCAAACAACTATGGGATTAATTATTGTTAATGTTAAACATAGAAACTACAAAATAATCATTGTCGAAATAAAACAAGAAAAGGTATAAGAGCATTTGTATTGTTTTTAGACTACTATATATGAGAACTACAGCTATAAAAATGAAAAGAATTACTTACGTAACTAGAAAAACAAGGAATTAATCGCAGAAAATCATGAAAATAATATGAAAGGACGATGAAATATAGGGAATTCATATTCTTAGATACACAGAAATTTCAATCAAACATGCCAGAGAGTGTAAGATTTCCATACGTTTTCACTTTGCTCAACTGGAAGAGTCTTGCCAAGGGACACCGGCGGCTGACAAATATTATTATTGTCAAAAATGGGCATTGAAATCGAGTGAGTTTTTTCTACAAATGGAGGGCAATCTAGTCTTTCTATTGGCAATGTCAACGGCAGTCCTGAAAAATAAACATGTAATTAAGTGCACAAGATTCAACATAAGCAGGTTCTCTCCTCAAATTAATGATCCATAGGGACATTGATCGGACCTGATATATAGTCGACAGGCGATTGAGAATACATACTAACTATTTCACCAAAACGACTATGCTGATTTTGCGCGTCTAAATCCATCCAAAAGCTGCTGTCAAAGGAATTCCTGTTAATTTGGAATAAGCAAACTAGTACATATTACAGGAGTTCTAATTGACCAAATATTGATTTAAATGAATACCAAGAATTTAACAGTATGTGACTTACAGGTTGTTGTCTATCTGTGCAGGAATATTATTAGAGAGGGCCTCGTTGTAGCCTGCAATTTGACAATATATATGAAATGTGAATTTCATTACAGAAATTAATGTAAGTACTAGGATTTAATTCGAGAAACACCTACATTATAAATTAATGTTAGCAACTTACCAGAGCTGTACAGATGTGAAGACGCCTGAGGGAAAAGGGCATTCTTCATTTTTGAAAATTTGACAATCTTTTGTATACCTAAAAAGACGAAAAAACTTCTCAATGTCTTTCTAATACAAGGAGACAGTGCAGAAATCCCTGTAAAGAGTAAAGTTTACTCGAAATTCTTTCTTCCCAATGGACACCGGTATACTAATAGAATCATCGATCAGTCTAATCTGATTATGTACTGTGCATGTAAAAGTATGAAAATCTTTTGGAAAAAGAGTATAATGCATCTTTTGGCAATAACAACTTCAATGCTTATAGTACGCCTAATCTTTACATCAATGGCTGTGAAAATTGAAGAAAAAACATGTTTTTGAATAGTATTCAAGCTAGTTTCTGTTCCCCACCTATATATGATGTGATTGTGAGCAGCGCATAAAGCCTGTCCTCGATGTGCACAAACTAAACCTTATTCTCAATAATAGGAATTCCTAAGGTTTTTTCAAAATGTTTGACGATCGTTCTTTTCTTTTATAGGAGTTGTACAAGTATAGTCGTAGGTTTTAAATGTTAAATTAATGCATGGTAGGAAACTCGACAAAAGAGTTCAATTTCGAACACATCGAGGACGGCTCTAATTAATTGGGAAAATGTTTGTTAAACTTCATTTTCATGTTGACTCTTGTAGGGATTGAGGATAAAGAACAGATTTTTGAATAGACAATAAAAGACTTTTGAGAAAAGATGACATTTTTGTATCAGTTAGGCCGAGAAATATTTTATTAGTACGATTCATTTTTATAATGCAAAACCAGATTACCACAATTCAGATTATATAATGTTGGAGTATTTAAACTTTGGAATCTAAAAAAAAATCAATAATTCCACACAATCAATGGAATGTTTGCTAAAATGGAGTGGGTACGTTATTTAACAAGTTAATCGTGTGAGTTGTCCTAAGTATTGTGTTCGATACTATATATCAAACGTCGTTACATTTTAAGAGAGAATCTTACATCACCTATTGAGTGGCATATTTATTTTATACTCGATAAGTACCAATACGCATACTCAGGTGAGCAATTGATCAATCCGACCAAATCTCAATAAACAGTTGAATTTCAAAATTGAGCATGCTCAAACAAGACACCGTCTTAGAATGTCATGTAAAAATATCCCATCCCTTAAATGAAAAGATTAATTAATCAATATATAAAGATTGTGATGACACCTCTTAATAAGATTCATTTTTTAATGAAACTTGAAAACTCAATAGGGTAAACTTAACTGAAAAATCAATGGTTGGACATTACTAATAACATATTTGGTATAATGGAGTGGAAGACACTGATATTCAGACAATTATAAAATTTGATATGCATGCATGATGTTTGACCTAGTTTACATTTTAATACAATATATCTTGTTTACATTTTAGTAAACTGATTATTTTGTCTTCCTCGCCTGGTTTTTGTTGCTTGTTTTAGTATATTGCTCAATGTCTGTCGACCTCTTCACCATATCAAATTAAATTGGCTTAGTTTATCCCATCGGAAACTTATAGGGCATCTCCAGATAAGTTGTAATTATTAGCATTGTTTATAAATCGAGTCCAGCATTAAACCAGAAAAGATTAAGAGCCAAAATTTTCAATTTGAGTTCTTTTTACCTTTTATTTTTAATAGAGAATACAACCTAAAACCCGTTCAACATGACATATTTATCTTTACTTAATTGAATTGTCCGAGCTCGAGTTTTATCTTGATTTTTATTGATACCGTTTTCAATCTATAACCAGACTATTTTCTATTTTTCAGTCGGAATATTGCCTGTTTTGGTCAATCTTTTAAAACATAGGTAATTAGCTACAATAAGAATAATGCTGGTTTACATTTTTGTGTACACTCAATTGAAATTCCTGTCGTCACGCGGCACAATATCAAAAAATGATGTAAAAAAAGATGTACATGTGACACGATTGATAGGATAATTACTATATGCCATGGATAGGGATTTTCTGTCGCACAATCTTGTATTTTATGTCCTGTTTTCTATAGTTGACTATAAAATCTTTGTTAAAGTATTGAGCAGCAGACATATTTTGCAAGGAAATATGCTAAACAAATCAAATATAGGCCAGTTCATGTACATCCAAATTTCCAATATGTTTGACTCGTGAGGAGAGTCAACCAAATAAATTATTATTTAATTAACAAACAAATATGTTTGTTGGTATTTCTACCGACCAATGATCCATGCAGGCCATAGCTCATAATTAAATTAGCTAACCAAATATTAATTATCATAAAAATGTATTTATTCACTAATCGCCAACTGTCACTAATTGAGTAAACACAACTTATGGGCACCGTCTCGTTCAAGTGTTTGGCATAATTGTGTTTGATGTTACAAATGAAAGTTAATGTGGGCTTCTTTTGATATGGTTTGTAATGTACACGATTGTAGGCTAACGCAGCGCCGGGGATGGCTGTACATGATGAATGTAAGTTGAAGTTTTTAGAACCGAAAGCAAAAAGAACATATCGATTTATAGTTCTCAAAATTGAAGAGAAGCAAAAGCAGAAAAAGTTGGTGAACTAAGTGAAAGCTATGAGGATTTCACTGCTAGTCTTCTTGCTGACGAATGTTGCTATGCTGTATATGATTTTGATTTTGTGACAGAGGAGAACTGCCAGAAGAGTCGAATCTTCTTTGTTGCTTGGTAACATAACTACATTTGTTTCCTCGGGACATCTTTGGAAAGGTGGATTGGATGGTACTAAATACGAAAAAAGAAGCTAAATATTGTCCATTACACTATCAAGTACTGTGTACCAAACATTTTTAAAAAGTTTTATCATACAAAAGATCCCTTTTTCCTTAGTTCAGTGTGGCTCTTAAGACTTACTGTAATTTATTCACCACTGCAGGTCGCCAGATGCATCGAGCTAGGGTGAGAAACAAAATGATTTATGCAAGCTCCAAGGAAAGGTTCAAGAGAGAGCTCGACGGTATCCAGGTAGATTTGGTTTACTATTTTAATAATATCTTACATTTTCGACCTACTTTGAGTCTTTGACCATTGAAAGTTTGCATATAGATAAAAATATCCTTAGTCAATGAAACTTTAGTGTAGTGTATATAAAATAATTTGTAATATAGAAAAAAAATGACAAATTGATAAAAAAAAATAAATAGATGATGAGGAAACACAGACCATCGTGTAAGATATATGGCTTATTTATGAAGATAAGTAACTTTTGTTAAGAACAAAATAAAAGGAGGCATATAACTGTTGAGATATGTGCCCATTAATTAATAAACGAGTTATAAACATTTGATAACATTTAATGATATTTATGAAATTATTTTAATATCTTTTGGATGCATGATTAGATATTTTATAAATATAAAAAATCTTTTAATTATTTATATGTAATTTTAAATATTGTACATAAGCGTTATGTATACGAGGATAATATTTAAAATGAAATAATCTAAATTCGTCCGTAATTAAAATTAAAGTAGGGATCTTTAATTATAATCACTAGTACGGTTCATTACATTCTAAATGAAATAATCTTATTCGGATTGTTGATAATGTGACTATTGGAATGAAAACGCATTATATATAATTTGATTATATAGGACTGGAACACGATTAATTATGAATCTCTAAAAGAATTCGTTTTCACAAAGAGTATTTAATTTTGATCAATGATGATCATATATGGATCGATCTTAATTCTGAGTAATTAATGGACTCATATTTATTAAGTTGAGTTTTTTGATGTGTCGGATAATGACGCAAGATAGTAGTGTCAAATTCTTGATACGTTGAAAATAAAGCGAGATAAATAGTCGAGAACATTAATATACAAGAAGAGATAGATATATAGTTCTCATTAGTGTTGATTTGGGACTTGAATCATAAGAACACTCAATTTTATGATTAGATCATTAAATATATTATTCATTAGAGGGTCGATGTGACTTACGAAGATATAATTAAAGAGGTTTATGAATAAATACTAACTTTAATTACGATTGTTTATGTGGGGATTAATCTATGTAAAATGACTAAATTAATGGACAATTCAAATCTCTTGAAAACAATTTGTTTTATAATTTTAAGATTGCAATTCCAAATTTTTAGTAGAATAATTTGGAATTAATAATTTTGACGTATTAATTAATTGTCATCATTATTGGATCTCAAAATTATAACGTCCACAGTTCATCTCGTCGACTCCGTTAAAATTATATGAACATTATTTTAGTTGGGCTGAATCAATTAATTTAGAGTTATGAATTTTGAACTGATTTTCACACTTTAATTAATTGAATTAATTTTATTTTAAATAATATTATTATTATTTAAGTAATTTGAAATTAATTGAACACTATGTCCATTTAAATTCAATCACACGTAGATAAGGATAAATAATTAAAAGTTGACTATTTTAAATTAATTTTGAATTGTTGAAAATTTAGTTATCTGATAAGAGGATATGGGAGAGAAAAGTTTTCTCCTAGTAAAGTGGTGCCACCTCATCCTAGTATTGGGGTTGGTTTTGATTTTTTTAGTTAAATTTTTAATTAAAGAATTAAAATGAAGTTATATTTATAGATACTCAGAAGTATGATAGAGATTTGCGTGGAATACTTTTATAAGGGTTCTTTCTTTTCTTCTCACAATAAACAATAAAGTGGAGCTTCTAGGAGTTCGACAGTTACAGAGGAGAAGTTCGAGATTTATAAAAAAAAAAAAGTTGAATCCCAACCTTGAGGGCTCCCCACCGGCCCGCCCCTCCCCTTCCCTTCCCTCTCCTAGAGTATCGTGGAGGAGGTAAATCGCGGGATGTGCTTCAATAGGTCAAGGTACAAGAGCTGTCATACTGGTGCCTACAAAGAGTTAAATTTCAAACCTTGTTAGAGGCAGAAATCGAACCCTCACACTGTGACTGTCAGCTCAGCTGAGACAAAGTTCGAGATTTATATCCTGGACGGTCGACGGTATAATTCTCCTATCTTTAGCTTATTTCTTTCTTTTTAAAAATGGTTTCCAAAACCTATAGTGCCATCATCAAATTCAGAACTAAGAGCTAGCGTATCAACTCTAGTCGAAGCAATTGCCATATGGTTAACATAAAACTTAAATTAATGGAAGATGAAAGGAAAGGAAAATGAAATGGAAAAGGACTGTAAAAAGGAAAACTTGGGGTTTGGGTACCCAAAGCAAAATTATCGTAGACATAATATTATCACATCACTGTCTATATATTTGGTAACGTCGGTCAGCGCGTTGACTAATCGACCATCATTACGTAATCATCCAACAACACATCCACCATCTCAACTTTTATAATTCTGTATATATTAATCAATTATGAATAATTTCAGCTCTGTGATTTCCTATTTCAATGCATGAATCCCGTTTCGCATTAATTGAATATGGGTCATGAGTGCGAAACTATTCCAGCTCTATTGGAGTGTTCGGTTTTAATTTGGATGCAATTTTTTTTTGAAGAAAAGCGATTTTCGATTATCTTGCGGTTCTGTTTGATGATGCAATTGATCAGGATATGATCTTATGAAAGGTGAGTGCTTTTTTTTTTTTCTGATTCAGTTTCTGATCAAATTTTATTGAGTTTTTGGGTTTTTTGATATTTGTGTGTATTTTGGAATAATTGCTAGCTTTTGATGCTGTATATTTGTGTTGCTAAAGATGATATGATGATGATGACGACTGGTATTTATTACCTTTAATGGGGGTTTCTATATTGGACAATTCACTGTAAAAATGTCTTTGATTTGATAGTTATGGTTATGAACCCAAAAGAATGGACACAACTATTAGAATTCCACATTGCTTGTGAAAATATAAATGATCCACTTAATAAGGTGAGGGCAATCCTCCCCTAATAAGCCGGTTTTGTGAGATGATCAGAGCCCATTATGCTCCAACGAATATTTGTGTTGCTAAAGATGATATGATGATGATGATGACTGGTATTTATTACCTTTAATGGGGGTTTCTATATTGGACAATTCACTGTAAAAATGTCTTTGATTTGATAGTTATGGTTATGAACCCAGAAGAATGGACACAACGACACATGATTTTCAAAAATGTATGTAACATATGGATGGCGGGGACACGGACAGGACAGGGACACGCTACCACAGCTTCATAGATTATGAAGTTTATTTGTTTTTAGTGTTCACTGCATATCTAACCCTTCAAGATTTTCCACTTTCCTCTACGAAATCCAGCTTCAATGTTATCGGTGAAGGTGTTTCTAATTTCTCATTCTAGGAGTAGCTCTCCAAGGAAGATAAAATTTTGAGTCTTTGACCATCTATAGGATGAACAGAATGTTCTTCTCTAATGTTGAGATCATTTTTCTTATGCAGACACTGAAATTTATATCTCTAGTTGGCGTTTCTATGTCAAATTTGTTCTTAATATGAACTATACCATGTGTGGCGGCATCCTTTATTGCATTTATTGTTATTCTAATTAATATATATTCAACATCAGGTGTTATGTGAACAAATAGGACTTAGTGTCCAGTCATGATCTTGGAGTTGTGATTTCATTCGAGCTCTCGACCATATTCTGGGTGCCTTTTGTCTTTTTCTGTGAGTTCTATTTGTTTTCTTGAAGATGTACATTTGATTTAATGCATCAGACAATGTAGTTGTCCCTCTCCTAGCCTTTTTGCACTCCTTCCAACTTATTCTCATAAATAGGTTTATTTGAATTAGTGTCGTATAATTTGAGAGCAGTTAATTCATTTGTGCAGTTCCCAAGTTTCAGGAGAGTAAATTTCTGAATTCCTGTGAAAGAGATGGGAACAAAACCACAAGTAGAAAGTGTAATCGCTCGTCTGATGAGTCTTGATGAGCAGCAACCTCTGCATCCTATCCATAAACGGCAAAGTGTGCTCTCTGAGAACTACCTTTGCAAGACGGCTTCCATAGGTTTACGAGAGGGAAGCTCATTCTCTATTGGCAACTCACGTAGAGTAAGTAGTGGACGGCTGAAGGGAATCAAGGATACCTCTGAACTTCAGATATCAAAAGATCAACATGATACTCAGTCAGTTAATGATAAACGTGCAAACTTAAGTACAAAAAGGTTACAAATGGAAATCTTCAAGTTATTGGCTGGACCAAGAAGCAAAAATGGAGAAATATTCAGCAAGAAAAGCAAGTGGCATGCCCCAGAAAATGCCTTCAGGTCTGTCCAGAAAGTTGTGAATGATTCTCTCGCAAGTCACTGTGGAGAGCTCGGTCTAGATCACTTGAATGATTTTTTGAAATCTCAATTGGAGATCCTCGACAGGTCTTATCATTCTTCAACGAGGATTTCTGAATTGAAATCGAATTCCAGTATAAATAAAACTGATTTTAGACATAGAAGGTCTTATCTACATCCTAGACCAGGATACGGAGATCATGGGGAGTCCTTAAAAGCAGAAAACGAAAAACTCCATAATGGGGTAATATATGAAGAGCTAGTATCCAATGACATGGAATCTCCCATTCACAGTTTTAGCGCTTGTAAAGGAACTATGAATACAAGTTTACAACCTTCTGAGTTTAAAGTTATGAGTGAGACCATTTCAAATGCCCTGCATTTAAGGCAAGATAGCTTAGGATCTAGAGGCTCAAGGGGTTATGAGAAAATCCAGCCCTCTCTTAGTGTGGATTTTTGCTATGATTGCACTATATCACGAAATGCTATGACTTCTGAGTTATCTAGCTGCAGTTTCTCTTGCTTAGGTTTAAACAATAATAACCCTGAAGCATACGGCAAAGGTTTTCAGGATAAAATAGAAAACAGTTCCGAGAAGGAAAATAGGTGTGAAGATATTGAGCATGTGCCCAGAGTTTCAAAGCTATCTAGCAGTCACGTTGCCTCTCGAAGTACATTTGAGACTAAATTAGCAAACGCTGGGATTTCTTCTAGAATCATTATGGACGAGAATTCTGAACAAAATCCAGGCATCTTTCCAGTGATTGATGCACATTATTATGATGTTTGTGAAGCTTTCACTCAACAGGTGTGTTCTCTTTTCTAAGATTATTGTTTAACTGGATATTTTTGTCGCAATATCTTGAAAAATCTTGAATGGAAAAAGCTTATCTTCTGCATCTTATCCATTTTTCCTCTGCCATTCTTCTCCAAATTCATTTGTGGAGTATGTTTCTTATGCCAGCCCAAGTATATTATTTTTCTGGGCATTATTATGTGCTTACTGTTATAAAGAATTATGGATAAAGCGACTCTTGATTTTATATCAAGGCACTATAGGTGGTGATATTCAATTTGTTGATGTCCATAATTAAAGCCCAACGGCATGACGAACGTTGTTGGCATCATGTTCTTTTGGAATGAAAACTTTCTATTTCAGGTTGCTCTATATATCATAGATTTTGCCCATGATACTTTTGTTCATAATCTTTGTACAGAATTTACCCTGTTCTCTGTTTGCCTCTCATACAGCATTCTTTATTTAAGTGATAAATTTTATGACTTGTATGGATATTAGCATCATAAACATATTTTCTTCCTTAATGCTTTATTTTAACTTTTCATTTTATATGTTCCATGTCTGTCCATTGCTCATGCTTGAATTCTGTTGCAGGAATTGTCAAATGAATTTTCTGAGGAAGAGTTCCATACGACTTTGAAAGGCATAAATCAGTATAGCCCTGATTCGGTTCTTAGTCCACATGAAATAGAGAATTCTTCTACATCGGAATGCTTTGAGAGTGTAGCTACTGATTTTGACAGTAAGTGAATTGAACCTTCTGTTAACGTTACAAAACTTCAAGTTGAATTAAGATCTAAGCTTTTCATGACTTCCTAGGTCTTTTCGTGTCCGAAGAAACTCACTCCGGAGGTTCTGGGATGGTTGTATCAAATGAGGATATGAAGAAAGAGTCTGATGATCTCTCTCAAGATGGCGGAATTCTCCAGTGGTCATTTGGCTATGAAGAAAGTCGGGACTTCTCTTACCTGCTCGATGTTTTAGACGCGGCAGACTTTGATCGTGTGGATTTAATCGACTTTTCTAAGACATTTAATTCACAGGAATACCCAGTAAGACCCTTGATGTTCGAGTCATTAGAGAAAAAGTATAGTAAGCAGACATTATGGAGAAAATCTGAGAGGAAGCTTCTGTTTGATCGTATAAATTCCGGGTTGAAAGAGATTATTACTATTCCATTTAATGATTTCGACAAGTACACAACGCCTGTAAGAATAAGGTTGAGTACGACATTAAACCGAGATGAGGTCGAAGAAGAATTGTGGCAATATCTAATTAGCCGGGAAAAGGTAAAGAAGGAAGACTTGTCAGAAAAGGTTCTAGGGAAAGAAATGAAATGGTTTGAGTTGGAGGAAAATGTTAATATCATTGTTAGAGAATTAGAGAGTTTCTTGTTTGATGAACTTGCAATAGAGTTAGTGTGCAGAGATGATGAATGAGCTTTTCCATTTTTAGACTTAATAAACCACAGTAAGTACAATATGTCTGAACAACAATTTTGGCAAAGCAATTATACTTTGCCTAGGTTCAATTTTTTTAGAGAAATATGAATTTTGAATTGGCCACATGCTTCCTTTCTCGCTATCCTTTGTCTTAATTTTATCTATACTTTTGTGTCCCTCGAAATCGGTGATCAAGTCAAACATTCTTTATTGTGGAATCAAAAATCAAGGATCTATTTTCAAGTCGATTTCTGTTTTCGATTTTTCAAAACAGTGAAAACGCACTCTCTTCCCTATTTTAGAAAACACATTTTTGAAAACAAGTTAAAAATTTAAGCCAAAATTTTCAAACGCGTTTTGAGTGTTTTCAAAACAATTTTTCAAAATGTCAAAAATAACACGTTTTCTACAATCTCAAAATGGAAACTCAAAATACAAAACTCAAAATGAATTCAAAACTTAAAACACAAAACTGAAATATAAAAAGAATCCCCTAAGTTTTTTCGAACATCTTTTTCTCATGAACATTCATTTCACCAAGTTTTTGCTCTTCACTTGAAGATGGAGATTCGTGTTTAAAATAAATTTTCATAATTGTTTGACATTAAATTCAAATAAAATAATGCAAATATATTCCAAATAATAATTTCAACCGTAAAAACACAATTAATTTTAATAAGAAATAACAAAGTCCCAATATTTCATTAAATCACAACAGAAAACAACCAATTCCATAAAAAAATTAAAAAAAATCCAACAACGAATTTCAATAATACATAAAATTTAAAACCATCAAGTTAGGACAATCCATTGTATACTTTAGAAATTAGATCGAAGTAGAAACTTGACATTGGCACAAATGTCTTCATCAAAAACATAATTTAATGAAATTACATATTTACCATATGAATTTCAATGTTATTGGATAAACATATTCAAATATATACATCTAGATAGAGAACTAATAGAAGACCTAATAATAAATAGGTGATAGATTTCAATTACAAATATAATAAATCAACAATCATAACAATATTATAGTGCTTTATTTAGGTTAAGTAATGTATGTTTAACAATTATTTAAGTATTTTCTTCTTCAACGTTTGATCAATCCTATAAATCATTTGCCAAGAGTCCCTTAAACACCAATTAAATCCTAGAAGGGGCAAATATCGTTTGATAACAACGATCTCATGTTTGAACATTTCTACCATATTTAACGTTCTTCATGATTCTTTCTTTTTATTATCTTCTCCATTCTCTTGAAAGATAATATTCCAACACCTTAACCATAGAGAACATGTCGCGCAAATGTTGGTCATCTTGGGCTAGTTTACACTTTAGGAACGCAACGTACGGGGCTCTGAAACTCGTGGAAATCCCAAAACCATTTGATTTGTTGTGGGATCAAAAATTGACTAGAGGTAAATGCTATTTTTGTCTAGATATCACTTGATATATACAGAATTAGCCTCTGTGTGATATAAATATTTAGTATATTCTAAGCACGAATTTACATTTTTTATGTCTGTTGAGAAACAAGACTAGTTGGAATAGAACAATATCATTAGCCTCAGACCTGTAAAAGGTTGTCCATCATTGGCCATTTAAGGAAAGCCTCAGTCCTGTCATCATAGGCTATTTTGGGAAAAGGAACAGCTATATTCAGAAGAAAAAGTCTACTCTACCTTTACCATTTTTGCATTGTACAGCAGGGTCAACACTAGAATAGGATGTAGGCAACCGTTAGTTCATTGGTGTATATATGGTGGTGCTATTTCACCTTGTACATCAGAACACGTGTTAATAACATTTTATGGTTCATCATTTTCATCCTTTAAATTCATCATGGTATCAGAGCAGGTTTTAAACCTGTAGAAGCAAAAGGCCAAC
>CAIGRS010310847.1:0-10178 GCA_903798395.1 Fraxinus floribunda
CAAATTCTTGATGTTTTGATTGGTATATATTTTTCTAAGTTTTTTTTTTTTTTTTTGGCAATTGGAAAAAATTCTAGACACAATGGCAAAAAAAAATTATCACTTTTATTGACAATTTTCATACAAAACAAAGCCAAACGAATGACATTCGATATAATAATTTATTTATTTTTTTGACAATTGAAACAAATTCTAAACCCAATGATAGAAAAAATTATCACTTTAATGAATAATTTTCATAAAAAATGAAGTCAAAAGGACACCAAACTTTCAACATTTTTCAAGTGGAAAATTATATCAATCAAACACAATTAATTACAATTTCCAGTAAAACAATTCCTAGGCAATTCAATACCTTGTAAACATTTTCTTTTCACCCATTTTCCACCTTTGCAATCAAACGGACGCTTAATGCTTAAGATTCCATGACATCATATTGTGATTGATTTTACTTACATATCTTGATGCAGCATTTTTGTTGCACTACTCAATGTTCTTTTACTTGCCATTTTCCATTTTTATTTAACAACCGGATTTAAAAGAAACTTCTAAGACCCAAAAAAATTAGGAAAAAATAAAAAATAAAAAACTTAAACCCACTCCCACCTAACCATTACAGATAAAGAAGATTACCCGTAATAATGTGCTCGGAGAGGATGCACCATGCGAAATTGGCCCTGCCTTCCTTCCATCAAGCTCGTACAGTTGTCCTGTAAATAACAAGTTCATGGTATATATGAATCCTGATAGTAAATTTCTCTAAATAAAGAACTAAGTGTTTGGGAATAGATATAATCGTTTTAAATTATAAATAAAATAGAAATGAGTGGTGGTAAGTGGATAGTAATTGTGGGATTTCACAAAATGTATGAATAAGAAGTAGGTTTAACCGAATATCTTTATAAATTAAGTAGGTGCCAAACATGCAATAAATAAGGTGGATTCCTTTATGCCAAACTGACGCAGATGCTCATATGCATGCATCAGATTCACTTGAAAAAAAAAAAATTAAAAAAATGATCAAGGTTGCAAGTTTGACAAGTCTTCCACCCAAGTCTATGCTAGAATGTATTAAACATGAGAATGCATTTAATTTTAAGTCACCGTTTGGGAAGAAATGGTTTAATATATAAAATAGATAGAAGGGAATGATTGATAAGTGGATAGTATTTGTGGATCCATTGGAATATGTAGGTGGAAATGAAGTTTGACTACTAATACACGATTTATAAATTTTGCCACACCAGCTAAATCAGTAGCAGAGCCACATGGGAAATGGTGGGCAGCAATTGGCCCATTCGATATTAGTTTTCTGATTGTATGGGACTCATCTGAGAGTCTAATCTTCCCTTTAACTCACATAGGCCTAGCACTTTTAACTTCAAACCTCCATTATAGATCTCTCTTTCTCAATCCTATATGTACACAGGCTGTACTCCCTATTATTTCCCTTGACTCTATACTTCGCTCCGCGTCTGTTTTCTTTCTTATAATACTAATCTCACAGACACTCTCGCTACATTACTTATTCAAAACATGTAATTTAATAAGATTTATGCATTAGTATTGGAATTTGACGTGGCAATAATATAGCTAACCGAATATCAATTAAAAAAAGTAGGCACTTAATTAAATTTGATGAGATTCTACTGGAACATTTATCTTGAAGCACTTTGTTTGATTAATTGTTCCAGGCCTTGGCATATTCAAAATGGTGTTGCCATCAAATTATTGCCAGAGCATGGTAGCACCTGCATGATTGAACTTGTATTCACTTCGTCTTCTCTTCTAACTTTTGTTAACTTTCTGTAATAGACCATTAATACATTATGAGATGTTTTTCTAAGATCATTAGATAGACAGGGAGAAAAAATCCCGATTATACCCCCTCCCCCACCACAATGGATATCCTAACCACACCACTCTTTTTCTTTTAAACAAACATGTAACAAGAAGCCAACAGGAGAGCTTCCTGTAGACAGCATAATTTCAAATGAAATTCATTGTCCCTCGTTGCTTATTTATCCCAGAGGTAAGTAATCTCAAGCGCACATCAATATCCGAGTTAATATGCTTTTGGACAGTCAGGTAGGAATGCAGTATCATAATGAAGCTCAAGAAAGGCTTCCAAAAAGCTTAAAAAAAAAATAAACGAGTTAACACGATAGGTTTGTAAAAAATTAAAAATCATTACTAATCTGAAAGCCTCAAAGTGCTGTAGAAAATTGAATACACAACAAATTGGACGGGTAAGGTACAAAACTTCCATAATATCAAAGTCATACAAATGAGAATGTTAATATAGATGTGCAGTCATACTAAAATAGATAAAACTAGAAATGAGACCATACACCAACAAACAGAGATGGCAGCAATCGAGGATAAATTAAGGGAAGGAAGTCTTAAATGATTGGGAAGAGCTTAAGAAGCTCACATAAGCAATAGTAACAAAATCCAGTACAGTGCATTAGAAGAGGAAAAGCTACCAAAGTTAAAATAGAGTGAGATTGTTCAAGAATATTTAAATCTTTCACAGGTGATAAACTGAATGATAAAATTATTTATGCAGCTGTCCTCAGTTCAAATGAGAACAAAACTAAGCTTCTTGTTACCATTGTTGCTGAATATAAAAAACATATTCAAGCTCAAAAACCTATTAGTAAGAACTAATCTTGCAGAATCTCTTTCATGCAACATGATACCCGTATAAGATAAATCAGCTCCCAAATGCTCATCTACGCTTCATTATTCCTCATACAATAGATATCACTTCACATTAAAAAACGGAGTAGCTTTTCCTATTTGAAATTCCATGGAATTATATATTACAATCACTTGCACTTGTATGGGGAAGAAGAGAGAGTGAGACTTACCATCTACACATGTGAAGCATATGAAGTGTGTGTCGACATTTTCTGAAGCCTGTAAAGAGAAACGGATTAGATCACAAATTTCCAACCATTCCTGAAAAATAAACTTGATAAAACTAAACCGATTGAGTGATAAGATTGTGACCAAATTTTTTCTACCATCTTATGATAATAGGAAATCTGATAAAAATGTTTAAAAATTTGAAAAAAGTTACTATAATTCACTGTCAACTAGCTTCCTTGAGCCATACTGGAAATTAAAATACCATATACCATGATTGATTATTATATGTTACTATCGGTTCTAGGTGGAAACAGGACCCGTCAAAAGAAGACGACAAGAAACCTAAAATTATTATCCAGCTTTACTCCCATTAGGGTAAGGCCATGGAGACTTAGATGTGAGCCCTGGGAATGCTGCATGGGTCTTGGTTCCAACACGAAGACAGGGCAAAGAGAAATATATATACCTTCCCCTTTTATCATATTCATAATTATACATGTCACTACTACCGGAGACTGAATTATAATAGTAGCAATGGAAGAAAACAGATGTGTTAAGATGTTCTCTACTGGCATATGTTCAACACAAACTGCCACAAATCACTAGTTTAGATAAGATCCTAGGCATCAACCTGGCAAAGTGACCGAATCAGTTGCACTAGCTTAAAAATGTAAGCATTGAGTCAACATGAACTACTAAGGGTACAAAATTAAGTGGGAAAAGAAATACAGCTCGACACTAAATGATGCTATACATTTTCCATGGCTAATATCTTAAATTTAATCGTTGACATGGTTCTAAAGATATAAAAACAGATTAAGAATCCAATGCACGATTCTATAAGTCTAGAACACTAAGAGTTTCAGTTGATAGTTACTATATAACATGCATAATGTATTGACCATATTAAAAAAGTTCATTTCTTTATGACCTTAATAGTATTCAATGCAAAAACCAGAGGACTGGTCTTAATTCTTCTCCAAGGACATATTTACCAAAAATGTTACTTGCTGCCCAATGACTGCTATAATCTTTTCTATTAGGCAGACCCTAAGGATTCTGTAAAGTATTAAGTCGATAAGTTATTTATGTTATTGCCTCAATAGTTTGAAATTTGCAGCAGTATTCCATTGAAGAACAACATATGTAAGTCATAATCAGATTATCTTCCACAAAGAAGATTGGAATATCAAGTCAGAAAAAAAAAATGAAAAAGTAAATTACTTTCTTTGGACTAAAACTACAATAAATTTCAGATTCACCAAGTAATCAGCCAATAACTAAGTTTCTAAAACCTAACCTCCGTTTCACCAGCAGTAGCTGCAACTGAATGAGCAACTTCCATTTCTCTGTCATTTTCAAGGCATGCAGCACGCTGCAAGATAATTTTATTCTGGTATGTTTAGAAAGACACCAAAGCGATGATATCACTTGCACCAAACACTAATTACAGTAAGGTTCAAGAATAAGTGACCTCTGAAGGGCCCATTTTTGCAGTGGACTTGAAGAATCTGTCCAAGAACGATCCTTCAACTGAAAACAATAAGCAAAAATGTGTGAATGAAAACCTTGATACTATAGATTCAGAAGGGACATTAATAATTGCTGATATTAATTGAAGATACGCAACAGAAATTGTAAGCATGCATGAATGAAGTAGAATCTAAACATCAGCTAAAAGAACTCTATCAAATGCAATCATATCCCTGGCCTGTTTAACTTCTTGACCTCGTTTTCTAAACCATGTTCAATGACTTATCCTCCTCATTTCTATCTTTTTTCCTTTCCGTACATAAAAATTTATATCTTCATATTCCCTAATTCTTTCATCATTTCCCCTGCCCATTTGACGCATTTTCCACTCAATAAACCAAAACCCTACCATCAGTCATTATTAATATCAAAAGCTCAACAAAAGGAAATATTTTCCAAGCAAGCAGTGATACAAGATTACAAACTATCTGTTGAAGAGATGGAAACATCTTCAGTATTACATGAATTCCCAACTTAATAGAAAATTAAAATAAAGTATCAAAATGCTTACCAAGTTTTATCTCAGAAGTGATATTCCCAACAGCATGAAGAAGCCCAATGGTTCCACAGGCATTGCCTACAGTTTGGTTCATAAAGTAAACTCCTCCACTAGGCTCCTGTAGGCAAACTATCATGAATATTGAATAGTTGCAATTAAATTCACAAAATGAAGTGAAGGGCCAATTGTTCAACCAAAAGATCGGAAACAAAGAAAAGAACAGGGACATAGAATATGAAGAAAAAATTAAACCAAAGGAAAACATAACAAGAAATTCGATTCGCAGTTATTGAGTCACATTATGTGAGAATTTACCAGAAAATCATAAATTATTGAGATTAATGTCCATTTGCATATATTACAAGTTAGCTGAAGGGAAATATCCCAAATCCTGTACTGACGTCAGTGATAAGCTGGAGATGTTTTGGCTGCTTGATTGCTGGAATATATTCTCTGAATTCTAAATTCATATCGTGCAAAAATAGAGAACTACGACTGTGTCCGCAAGCACAAACATGGAAAATTACATTGTTATGATCAAGTAAATACACTTTCGATAAAGTTCTCCAACAAATATAATGACTGAATATATTTATTCTGTTTGACATTCGATGGTTATAGATCCACCTTGGCACAACACAAACATCATACCCAGAAATAAAATGGAAACAGTTGAGGTAGAAATCCAGTCATTATAGAAAGCCAAAAGTTTCGATATAGTATCTTATGTCATCGTAGTTTTACGTGTAATGTTGTTTTTCATTAAAAGTAAACATGCATATGGGAAAAAAAAGGCACGATTTGCAAAAACTATGTAAGAAGACCTCAAAAATGCACATAGTGATATCTGAAATCATAATCCAAAACAACTAATGAACATCGAATCAAAGATGATCAAGTTTTGGCAGATGACAAGAAAATAAGTCCTGCAAACTTTTCCATGATAGTCATGTGGTCATCATTGGAATTCTGAAGTCTCTCAATGTAGGAGCATGCTAACCTCAACCAAAATCTGACCTCACATTTTCAAACTAATTTTGGAACCAATTTTGAAAGGGAATTGAGATTTAGTTTTGAAATTCGAAAGGAAAGGAAATACATTTGGATTCTACTTATGATGTTTGGATTACAAGGATTGGAATGGGCATGCTAAGAAAAAAGGAAAACTACTAAAACAATGTCTCCGCAATTAAAGAATAAAAAAGGGACAAAGTGGACCATTTGCTCTGGGTTTTTTATAACTTAATATTTTCCACTCAAATCCAGCAAGTATTAATCCTATTTTTCAAAAGTGCACTGTTTCAATCCCAAAATCTCTCTACAGAGCATCTTACAAGAGAAATACAAATGCAAATAATAACATTAAACATAATAAATAGGTTAAACTCACCTTTATTTCATTATCTTGTTTTCTCCTCTCTTCTTCGCTCTGTAAAAAAAAAAACAAAAACAAAACAAAAAACAGAATAGTCATATCAATACAAATACAATCACTGTAAACACTTTAGCAAAGCGATCACCCTAAGGGCTACAAAACTAAGAATCAACTGAAATAGAAAGTTGCATTGTGTGATCATGTTTACCTAACCTTTCGAAAAAAGTACTTTGTTTAGTTCCAAACATTGTTTGGTACTATTTTCCTACTTCTCAGTAATAAGTTACTTATTTTGCTCTAAATTCTAATTTTTAATCAACTAAAGAATAATATATTTTACACACAGTAAACTTTTTAAACTCAGCCAAACTCCTCTTTGTCGAATCACCTGCGACGTTATAGGGTATAGGAACAGGACGGCGAGTACGGGCTTTGGAACCATTTCCAGAAGTTCTTCATCCAATCCATAAACATCAAAGCACTCTGCCTCATCCGGTGGAACACCGAGTCCCCAGAGAAACTGCACATCAAAAAATTTCTCGGATAAACAGTTCGTCATACATTAATAATTATTTAAAACATATAGGAAATCGATGTGAAATTGGATCGAACCTGGTTCATAACATCAGGATTAGCTTCAAGAGGAAGCCATCTCTTCGCAGAAGTGCTATCGGCCATTTATTCTCTCCTTTTCAAGCAGTGTTTCTCTTTTTTGGAATATCAAAGAGGAGTATGGGAAATTTATCTCTTTCAATTTCAGGTGAAACCCCTGATGTTTTTAATATTATGAAATTGGTCGTTTATATTTGTTAAAGAATTGTATTGCGCCTGGGGTCCATGAACCACGAGATATGGCATATAGGTCCCCCATACTGTTTGAAATGTACACATGATTCCCTATGATGGAAACTGCGTAACCTTCTCGATCCTTCTACTTTTGACTTTCTCATATAGGGAAGAATTTATGTACAACCTAATTTGATACGTAAAAGCGATCAGTAGATAAATGCAGGATCAAGGGCTAAGAAAGTCATTAAAATTAAAGTTCAAATAACATTTATAAATTCAATTAAAATTAAAAATGAATATCAGCAATATAATCATAACTGCTATTATATTTACAAATTTCGATTGACTAACTATTACTTTTATTAATAAACCATTTATAAATTTGTCAAACGGAAGTCTGCAACAAATAAAAGTTGAACAACTCGGACACTAGGTTGTGATTTCACTACCCGTTTAGTGTAGATAAAAAAAAAAATATTATTTCAACATGTATTTTGTTAAGAAATTGGTGCTCAAACACATTCTAAACTTTTTTTAACAAGTGTTCTAAAATGCGTGATGCGTGGCGATACGGGGAGGCCAAACTATGGGCTTGCTTAAGCGAGATATAGGCGTAAAAAT
This sequence comes from Fraxinus floribunda, assembly GCA_903798395.1. Taxonomy (NCBI): domain Eukaryota; kingdom Viridiplantae; phylum Streptophyta; class Magnoliopsida; order Lamiales; family Oleaceae; genus Fraxinus; species Fraxinus floribunda. The sequence continues at coordinate 7,692 of CAIGRS010310847.1, forward strand.
GCATTTTCTTATTTTTAATATTATTTTAATTTTTAATCAATCAAAAAAATATTTAATAATTAAAAATAATATATATCAAACATCTAAAAATATAAACTTTATACATTTTTTCAAAAGTTTAGCAATCAACGTTTGTCGTTGACCGTTAAACAAGGCGTCAAACCACTTGGCTTGATGTTTCCGTTGCGCATCGCGTCTACACAACACCCGAGCGCCTTTTACAATAATGATTTTCGTTGACCGCTAAATAAGGTGTCAAGCCACTTTACATGGTGTTTCCATTGCGCATCACATCTAGACAACATCTAAGCGCCTTTTAAAATAATGATTTTAACTTAAATTAAAATATATTTTTATGGCTGAACTAAAAGGTGGCAAAAAGTTTTTGGGAAAATTGCAGTCACGGCATCAAATATTTCATTTATTAGCAGATTTTGTCTAAACCTTTTATTTGTGCCACACACGGTACCAAATCTTTCAAAATGTAGCAGCTAGAGTCTAAATGGATGGAACCATCCATTTGGTCGTTAGTTGACCAGAATAGTAAAAATTGAACAGATATAATAAGGGCAAAATAGCAAGTTTACAATTTTAATATAAAAATAATTATGATAATTAAAAAAAAAAATTCATCATCATCTTCTTCTTCTTCTTCCCCACCCCAAGCCAAGTCACCAAGAATATGAAACTAAAATTCTTATGACCAAAGAACATGAAGAAACTGAAACTCCAGAAAATTAAGAAATCATAAAAGCTAAAGAAATTGGCACCACCACAACCACATGTACCAAATCACGAAGCAATTCGCATAACAATTTGAGGAGGCAAAAAAAGGGGGAAAACCTCATCACAACCCATAGCAATTTGAGGAGAAAAAATCCAATGATTATTACTCCAATCACGTCCAGATCTGAAGCAATTTGCATTGTTCTGAAAATGAGTGGTGCGTAATTATGTTCGTTGTTGTTCGAATTAGGTTACGAAGAATACAAGTTAGGGCTTGACAAAAGTCATGAACCAAATCGAGCGGTTCTTCATAAGTTAAATACTCGAATGAGTATCCGAATTGAGAATCGATGGGTTTGGGTCGGTTCTTGGAGTCTAGACCAATAACCGAATAAGAATCGAATCTAAATTATTTTTTTAATTTTTTATATTGAATTAATTAAATTATTTTAATTCAACAAAATTAGTTTTTTGTAACTTTGTTAGCTCAACATTTAATTTTAGGCCTTATCTTTAATTTTTTTTTTTTGTTAGCCCAAGCTGCCTAATATTAGTTATTAGGGGCTCGTTTGAGCCACATTTTTTCTTCATTATAATAAAAAATATGATCGTTATCCATCACATCAACATTAAAATTCAAATTTTCTATCTCTTGTGTGGGGCCCATAACGTTTATATTTTTCATTCTCATTCTGATTATAATGTGGCTCAAACAGGCTCTAGTATTTACTTTTTTGTATGGATCACCGATGTTTTAATACTAACCCTAAATTATTTTTTTTTTAGCCCAAGCTGCCCAATATTAGTATCTACTTTTTGGTATGGATTACCGATATTTTAATATTAGTATCTACTTTTTGATATTTGTATTCATTGAATTAATCTTATTGGACAATTTGTTATTTATATGCTTTTAAATTGGGCTACGTTAATTTTTAAAAGTTACGAATGAAAATATCATTATCTGTATTTATGTAGTGTTGTTAATGTTAAAAAATTTAATTATGGTACGGAATCGAATCGAACCAAACTGAACCCGAACAGTTCCATAATTATATTTGGACCTGACAATTTCATTTATTAAATACCCAAAAATTTTGGGTTGGTTAGGTTCTGAAGATAACCGAATCGAACTGACTCATGTCCAACCTTAATACGAGTCACTTGACCCGGACAGCTACGAATGGCCCTTCCAATACGACGACGTTCGACCCGTCCTTGACTGGCTCTACTCTAGCCTCCGCCTCTCTTAATTCTCTCTTCCTCCAAAAAAGAAAATAGCAAAGAAATAGGAATTTGGATTTAGATTTGGATCTGGAGGTGGGGGAGGGGGAGGGGTTTGAAGAGGGAAAAGAAGAAGAATATTTTTTTTCTTTTTTTAATTATTATAATTATTTTATATTAAAATTGTAAACTTATATTTTGTCCCTATTACATTTATTAGTGAGGAAAACGTGCGTTGCACGTTAGTGATTATCGTCGACAAATTATATTTTAGAATATTTGATGGTAAACTAACACAGTAAACCGATTTCATCTGTTAGAATTTATTATTGCAAATGATTTAGGATCATAGCATAAAAAAGGAAGGGGAAAAAAATTAATTTGTTAGAATTTATTATTGCAAATACTTACAAAAGGAAGGAAAAAAATAAAAATAAAAATTCGCGCGCGTGGCAACATGTTTGAATTTCTTTGAAAGTGCATGCTATCTAATTGTATCATCATCAAATTGTAAGAACAAAGTACACGTGGACTCAC
>CAIGRS010310914.1:0-22084 GCA_903798395.1 Fraxinus floribunda
TAACCACCACCATGACACCCCTAGCCGCCAGCAAGATTTTTCCAAGCCCATCAACAACTCATATTCAAAGATCACTACCTTAACTCGAATGTAGTTATTAATTCACCTTAGTGCAGTGAGCTTGTAGTCCTACCTTTGTGTCCAAAATATTTGGGGATGATGTTAACTTACTACGTTCTTGTTAAAAGTTAGGAAACTAGTTAATTATTGTTACTTTTTACAGCAATGATTTACCTAATAAATTCATTTATATTTCTAATAATTAAGGTTGACAATTAGAATACTGAATACCTTTCGCTGTGGATGTTGTTTTTCTGAATTATGATGATAATTATATACATAATCTGTGATAATGAATGATTATACTAGCAATATTTTGTGCATGCTTGTGCACTTTTGTTTCCTCATTACAAGGATATTTTTGTTTTCTGAAAAGTGTGTGATTTCACTATTTCTCAGTTTCTGTCTCATTCCTTTTTTTCTCACTCTCCCCTCCCCCTTCTCTCTTGCGCCTATTGGTTTCTCCCCCTTTCCCACTAGGTACTAGGTGTAAAGTCTTAACTAGACTCTTTTNAAGTGTGTGATTTCACTATTTCTCAGTTTCTGTCTCATTCCTTTTTTTCTCACTCTCCCCTCCCCCTTCTCTCTTGCGCCTATTGGTTTCTCCCCCTTTCCCACTAGGTACTAGGTGTAAAGTCTTAACTAGACTCTTTTCGTTATTTCACCCTTAAGCAGCGTGTTAATCTCATTCTTGCAGGCGGTCATCACAACTGACAACATACAAGTTGAGGTGTGATAGAGAATCATTGAATTCCCGGTAATTGATGTTAACCTATAGTTTTTATATTTTATTAACAAACTGCCGAGTTTCTTTTGCACTCTTTTAGAAGAGGTCAGTCAAACAACAGTTTTGTATTTCCACTTTTTAATTATTTTTCTCTACTATAACTATTGGGACAAAGATTGAAAAGCCTAAATTCTTGTAGATTGGTATCATTTGATCGTAATATTGCTTTTATCTCACCTTTAATTGGTAATACTCATTTCCAGACTTGGGCCACCTGACTTTCACCCACAGACTTCAAATTGTCATGAAGAGAAATTTACCAGGGAATATGTGCAATCTGGTTACAGGGAGATGGTTGAAGGGCTTGAGGTAGTCTAATAGGAATCTGATCAATTTTTGTGTAATATATATATATATATATATTTATTTATTTATTTATTTTACTTTCAATACTTCTAGTTATAAAATATTTCATTTCCATCTTGGATCAGGAAGCTAGAGAGATTTCATTATCACAAGTTCAGGCTTTCTCAAAACCTGTCATTGCTAATTGCAAAGAGGTATGTGATAAATACGAATTGGATGGGATTTTTTTGTACTTGTCTCAAGTTGCAATGACTTGCAAGTTGTCTTTAGCTTGTGGAAAATATGCTCCCATTATATGGCTGTTGACTCAAATCTCTTTTCCAGGCAATTAAAAAACGTCATAGAGCCATCAACGAGTCTCGTGCTCAAAAGCGCAAGGTGTTTCATTTCTTCCGCTTTCCATTTCATATGAGGAAAATCATTAATGTTCCTTACATCTTATTTTCCAGAATTGTAAATGGAGCAGTATTTCCTACAACCCAACATGCATTTATATCATCTTGATATTGCTAAACCAGCTAGATGGAAATTGAGTTTGATTGAATATTATTAATGTGCAGGCTGGTCAAGTTTATGGAGTTCCCCTTTCTGATACACTGTTAACCAAGCCTGGTATCTTCCCTGAACAAAGACCTTGTGGGGAAGACTCCAGAAAGAAATGGCTTGAGGTTTGTTTTCTGTTTTTTTTAAGCTCAGTGAATTTGCTTTAAGACTTGGCAACTTTATTTGTTTATTAGATGATCAAGCATGTTGCCATGTTCCACTTATATTTGTTACATGTATGTGAATATACAATGCAATTTAACAAGGAACATTCATTTAATATGGTAGATGTTCTTTTTGTTAAAAGATCCTGGAAACTTGAAAGAAGACTTGTGTGTTTCTTTGGATTTTCTAATTTTAATGCGAACTGAAGGAGACATACTATCTTTGATCAGACATGGAATTTGTTTTTCTTTTTTGTTTGATTTATATTGGCTACCAAATGAAGATTGGCTTGATAAGTCTTAGTTAGGGAAGCCATAGATTTTTCACTAAAACCCAGTACCTGTTGGACCTACCATTTCACGAAATGAGCTAAAAAGTCTCACTAATTATTGAAAGGAGTATGAAAGTGTAATTCGCAGCTTCACATTGATATGCAAAACACATGGACTGTGGCATTTGATGTTTTTGTATAGTCAGATAGAAAACCTCGTATTGGAGAGATTGGTGAAGGATTCTTAGATGCAAGAAAAGTCGATGAAGACAACCCTGACGGACATGGCTACTTGGGGATATAGTTAGAAGTTTTAATGGATGAAAGTTCTTTATGTTCATGGGTTAGACAGACAGTTTCCCTAACTGAACCAGGAAAGAGATTTGCCGAGCAACCCAATGGACATCTCTCCCTGAATTTTCTTAAAAGAATAAGATAAAAATGACAAATCCTTTCCATATCGGTTTGCGTGATACTCTGATTTTCCGGCATGCAGACCTCATTTGATGTGTTACCCATGGGTTGAGGTGAACTTAGATCTTAGAAGTACTTAATACCTGTCCCACCCGCAAATGGGGAAAAGAAATTTGACATGTATGGAGATACTTTTATGTATAGTTCTTTTCCCCTGTATCAGATTACTATGACACATTTGTGCTTCCATTTAGGGATTATCGCAACAACATAAAAGATTACGTTCATTGGCCGATCATGCTCCACATGGTTACCGGAGGAAATCTCTTTTCGAAGTTTTAATCAGAAACAATGTTCCATTATTGAGAGCAACATGGTTTATCAAAGTAACCTATCTTAATCAGGTATAGATTTGTTATCAAGAAAACAAGCACAATGCTTTTCTCAACTGTTGGCTATTCTCAATATTTAGTGGATTATGGTTTAATTGTGCAGGTTCGCCCAGGCTATTCCAGCTCATCGTCAGGGTTGCACGACAAAACTCAGTTTTCGAGGTCAGAGCTGTGGACAAAAGATATTATTGATTACTTGCAATATCTCTTGGATGAATTTGTTACAAGAAACAATTCTCGTTCAAGTTTTCATCCTCATGACCGCTCATCACAAATGGTTTATGCTGGTTCAATGCTGCAAAAAGGTGATCAATTTTCAGCTGTCACTGATGGCAGGGAGCCTTCTCCGTACTTCAAGTGGTGGTATGTCGTGCGGATTATTCAGTGGCAACATGCTGAAGGATTGCTTACTCCTTCTCTCATTATTGATTGGTTTCTTAACCAACTGCAGGTATTGCTGTTGTATTCCTTTCTGTATTTCGATTTCTTAGATATAACAGAAATATTGCTACCTAGAATTTGTTTTCACACTACATGTTTTTTCTTTTGGGTTTTAACATTTGAAATCATGTTCCAGGAAAAAGAATTGCTCAGTGTTCTGCAGTTGCTATTGCCCATCATATATGGTTTTATAGAAGCTGTTGTATTATCTCAGACCTATGTGCACACTCTGGTGGGAATAGCTGTTCGTTTCATCAGAGAACCTTCTCCTGGTGGTTCTGATCTTGTTGATAATTCTCGCCGGGCTTATACCACTACTGCTCTTGTCGAGATGCTTCAATATTTAATTCAGGCCGTACCTGATACTTTTGTTGCTTTAGATTGTTTTCCTCTGCCAACATGTGTGGTGACTCATGTGGTAAATGATGGGAGTTCTTTTTCCAAAATATCTGAGGATGTAAGGAAGAGGAAGGGTGGTCCATTAGAAGTTACTGGTATGCTTAGAGATAAAGTACATGAAATTCAAATTGAGTTGTTAGCCATTGATCGTGCTGTTTCATCGATCCAAAAGCGTGCCGAGACTCTTGCAAGAGCAGCCAAACCTGATCATCCCGGTCATAATGTAGCTAAAGCCTCTCAGGTATTGGATAAAGTTCTTGTGCATGGAGATATTAGAGTTGCTTACCAATTACTCTATGAATACCTTTGGGATGGAGCTGTTGCTGAATGTTGGATTGCTGAAGTGAGCCCTGGTTTGCGTTCATCTCTTAAGCATATTGGCAGAGTGACTGCATCATTAATTTGCTCCTCTTTTTTCATTTGTGAGTGGGCAGCTTGTGATTTTAGAGATTTCCGTACTGTGCGTCCGCATGGCATGCAGTTTACTGGTAGAAAAGACTTTTCTCAGATATACATAGCAATACGGCTTTTAAAACAGAAGATGAGTGATATGCAAAATTTGAGTAGTTTGGAAGAGGAACATAAAAATTCTTCAGATACTTATGAAAGCCCAAGCCCGTTGCATGATATTATTGTGTGCTGGATTGATCAACATGAAGTGCATAATGGAGAAGGTTTCAAGCGCCTTCAGCTTCTAGTGAGAGAATTTGTACGAGCTGGCATTTTTCATCCCCAGGTGTATGTGAGGCAGCTGATAGTTAGTGGGATCATGGATGGGCGTGGGTCTGTGGCTGACCTGGAGAAGTGGAAGAGGCACCACAGAATCTTGAAGCAGTTGCCTGGTCCATACATTTTCGATCTTATGGAAGAAGCACAAATTATTGAACCAGCAGTAGTTACAGAGGTGATGAATGTTTACTCAAATGAACGCCGGCTAGTGCTTCGTGGTCTCCTGGATTCCAGAAGTCCTGGTAGAAAAAGTTCAAATCAGAAATTAAAGCGTCCTCTCCAGTCTGGAGGTGGAAGTTCGGATCAGTGGTCTTTTCATTCAGCGTCCAAACATGTTGATGCTGATATTGAGATTGAGGAACTAAAGGCTTCAATAACTGTCCTGCTGCAATTTCCAAGTTATATACTGCCAGTGGATACTGGACTTGATGAGTCACAAGGGAGTGCTAAGATGTCTAGTGGGGCTAATAACTGGGCAGATTTGAGTGAAGAAACACCTGGATGTGAAGAATGCAGAAGAGTGAAGAGACAAAGATTAAGTGAAGAACGGAGCTTAGACCTGAAGCTCATTCCGATAGATGAAGAAGAAACATGGTGGGTAAGAAAGGGGATGAAATACATGGAATCTTTTAAGGGAGATCCACCTCCTAAGCCAGCCAAGCAGGGGGCAAGGGGTAGGCAAAAAACTGTACAAAAGACTCAAAGCCTTGCACAATTAGCTGCTGCCAGGATTGAGGGTAGCCAGGGAGCATCAACAAGCCATGTATGTGAAAGTAGGATAGGCTGCCCACATCATAGGACTGGATTCGAAGATGCTACTAAATCAATGGATGGGATCAGAACTTCACATTCTTTAAATATTATTTCAATTGGAAAACTTATAAAACAGATGCAGAATGGGGAGAAGAGGACAGTAACTGTATGGTTGATAGCTGTTGTAAAGCAGCTTGTTGAAGAGGCTGAAAAGACCACAGCCAAGGTTGGCCAATATGGTAGGCCTTTCCCAGCTGTTGATGATCAGAGCTCTGTTCATTGGAAGCTCGGTGAAGATGAACTGTCATCAATTTTGTATTTGATGGATGTTTGTAATGAATTGATTCCAGCAATCAAGTTTCTTCTCTGGTTGTTGCCAAAGGTCCCTAGCAGCCCTGGTTTTAGCTTCCATGGTGGTAGGAATATTCCAATGCTTCCCAGGAATGCAGAGAACCATTCGTGCGAAGTAGGGGAGGCATTTCTTTTATCATCTATCCGAAGGTGCACCCTCAATCTGCATCTTTGACTGTTGCTCGTCTCATTTGCATCCGTTGAGTGAATTGCATACCCTCTCTCGTGTGCCGCAAATTTTTTTTCCTTCAATATTCGAGTCATAATTAATAAACTTTTTAGATGATAAACTGGATATTGCCTGAAAAGATCACTGATCAACGAAACTCTTCATGCCAAAATGAATCTGGTTCTTCAATCTGTTTTCTTTGTTGTGGCCGAGTTTTGAATGCACATTTTTTTTAATAATCTTTAATAACACCTGGCTTTGCCTATATGCTTTTTAATCTAGATGTCCCCTTAACTACTATTAAAGTAATTTTAGACATATTTGTTATCTTATGATTTTACTCATTGATTGAATGATCTTTAAGGATGTTAACATAATTTAGGGGAAAGTATTTAAAGATTTTGACCTGAAGTTAAAGGTGTGTTTTGTATGGAGAGGAAGAGGAGAAAAGGAAGTGGAGAAAATGAAAATTTAGGGGAAAATGTATAATAAATTTTTATTCCTGGTATGAATTGCAAAAGAAGTTGAACAATTCTTTAAGATGTATAAGGATAACTGCTGGGCTCCTACTTTGCCAGACTTGGTTGGATGGTGTGTCACTCGTATCATCCGTTGTAAGGATATATTTGGCTAGAACAATTCAGTAGCATTTCTTTGAGAACTCATGCTGTCATTTTGTTCATGTCCCTGAGGGACAGTACTGAGTCACCATGATTTCAGTTATTTTTCTGGGTTAAGTCAATAATGATGAACAGTGCTTTTACAGTCTACAAGACTTTTCAAGACGTCAACTAATTACTAATAAGATCTGCCTGCTCTTTTGATTACAAGTACAGTTGATGAGTCATCATACATCATGTTACTCATCTATTTATTGCTTTGGTCAGGTATGAAAATATAATTGTTGCAGCTGACCTTATCCCTGAAACCCTGTCTGCCTCAATGCATCGGACAGTCAGTGTCATGGCATCTAAAGGCTGGGTTTCCAGTTCACCAGCCTTAGTTTATGCTCGTTACCTCTTGAAGAAGTATAGCAATGTGGCTAGTGTTATTGAATGGGAAAAGACTTTCAAGTCTACTTGTGATAAGAGACTTAGTTCGGAACTTGAATCTGGCAGATCTGAAGGGGATTACGGCTTTCCCCTTGGAGCCCCAGCTGGAGTGGAGGATCTTGATGATTACTTCCGTCAAAAGATAAATGGAGTTAGAGCATCCAGAGTTGGTTTGAGCATGAAAGATATAGTGCAAAGACATGTTGATGAAGCTTTCAATTATTTTCATAGCAAAGACAAAAAGCTTTTTGGGCCAGGAATTAATAAAAATCATAGCTTGGAAAAGCGTGATGATGGCTATCATATAGCTCAAAAAATAGTAATTGGATTGATGGAATGCATGAGACAAACTGGCGGTGCTGCTCAGGAAGGTGATCCTTCTTTGGTGTCTTCTGCTATTGCTGCAATTATTAATAATCTTGGACTTGTTATTGCAAAAATTCCTGATTTCACCACAGGCAACCAGTTAAATAGCCCATCCCCTTCTGGCTCATTGCAATTTGCTCGGCGCTTTTTACGCATTCATATCAATTGCCTATGCATATTAAAGGAAGCACTTGGAGAGCGTCACAGCCGTGTCTTTGAGGTCGCTCTTGCAACGGAAGCTTCTTCTGCTCTTATGCAAGCTTCTGCCCCAGGAAAGGCTTCACGTAGTCAGTTTCACATGTCTGCTGATTCTCATGATTCTAATGCAAATTTACAGAATGATATTTTAAACCATTCCACCAAACCAGTTATTGGAAGGCCTGCAAAAATAACAGCAGCTGTTGCTGCACTTGTGATCGGAGCAATTCTTCAGGGAGTTGCTAGCCTGGAGAGAATGGTCACTCTGTTTAAATTGAAGGAAGGGCTTGATCTAATTCAGTTTGCAAGGAGTTTGAAATCTGCTGCAAATGGAAATGCTCGTTCATTGGGGGTTTTAAAGGTGGAGAATTTAATTGAAGTTTCTGTAACCTGGTTTAGAGTGCTTGTGGGAAATTGCAGGACAATCTCCGATGGATTCATTGTGGATCTCCTAGGTGAAGCTTCAATTGTAGCTCTATATAGAATGCAGCGGTCACTATCTTTGAATTTGGTTTTTCCGCCTGCTTATTCCATATTTGCTTTTGTGATATGGAGGCCCTTCATTCTTAATGCTAGCAGTGGACAACGTGAAGATATCCATCAATTGTATCAATCCATGGTATTAGCCATTGGTGATGCCATAAAGCACCTACCTTTTCGTGAAATATGTCTTAGGGACACTCATGGCTTTTATGATATTGTAGCTGCAGATATTCTTGATTGTGAGTTTGCATCGATAGTAGAATCTGCCACTTCAAACACCAATTTGAAAGCCTCGGCATTTGTCCCTCTCCGTGCTAGACTATTTCTAGATGCCCTCATTGATTGTAGAATGCCACAGCCGATGTTCAAGCAGGATGATGGGAATTGGACATTTGGTCTTGGTGAGTCAAAAAGCCAACGTGCAGAGAATGTGAAAAAGCTTCTGGATAAGCTTGTACATGTTCTAGATACTTTGCAACCCGCTAGATTTCATTGGCAATGGGTTGAGCTTAGGCTTATCCTAAATGAACAGGCTATCATTGAAAAGATGGAGAACCTTGATACCTCCTTAATTGAGGCTATAAGATCTCTCTCGCCAAATCCTGATAATATTTCTGAGAATGAAAGCAACTTCATTCAGATTATTCTCACCAGGTTATTAGTCAGGCCTGATGCTGCTCCTTTGTTCTCTGAGGCCGTAAATCTCTTGGGGAGGTCTCTTGAGGATTCAATGCTGTTACAAGCAAAATGGTTGCTCAGAGGGCAGGACGTACTTTATGGAAGGAAATCTATTCGGCAGAAGATTATGAATATTGCTGAGCCCAAAAAGCTGTCTCTAAAGGCCCAACACTGGAAGCCGTGGGGTTGGTGTCCTTCCAGTACCAATCCATTTGCCAACAAGGGTGATAAATTGAAATCTGAAGCAGCTGCCCTTGAAGAAGGCGAGGTAGTTGATGAAGGAAGTGACTTTGACCATTCTCGGAAGGGATCTGGTCAAGTTATGGATGTTGAGGGCTTCATTGTCAGTCAGCAACATGTGACAGAGAGAGCTCTTATCGAACTTGTTCTTCCGTGTGTGGAACGTTGTTCTGATGAATCACGAAGTAATTTCGCAACTGAAATGATCAAGCAGGTAAGTAATATTGAGCAGCAGATAAATGCAGTTACTCGTGGAGCTGGTAAGCCAGCTGAAGCACCTGCTTCTGGGATTGGAAGTCCTGCCAATAGAAGTAACAGTCGCAAGGGTGGGATAGGTAGCAGTCCTGGATTACCCAAACAATCAACTGTATCGACTGATACTGTGCCACCTTCTCCTGCAGCATTGCGAGCCTCCATCACTTTGCGATTGCAGTTCCTACTGAGATTACTCCCTATTATTTGTGCAGACAGGTATTTTACTTTCCACTTTACATCTGTCTGCTTATATGTTTTTCCCTTTCGGAGAATGTTATGTTAATAACTTGAAGTGATCTTATTTTTCTCTGAATCCTTACTGATCCATCCTCGGTTCCGGTTGTGTAGCATGCCTGATATATACCATTTTCTGTATGTCTATATTCATTATTTCTAATATGTCCTTGATAAGGTAAGTTCTCCAAAGAAGAATGATATGTAGATAATCATAATTCATAGTCATCTCTGATCTTGGTTTGAGTCTCTTTCTTCATCTTGAGCTTTCCTTATATGGCATGGATATCCCTTGAATTCCCAAGTACTCCCTCCTATTGAGATCTGTTGACAGTTATGATGTGAATGAAATGTTCTATTCTAGTTTCTATGAAATGAATATAATCTGATCTTATAGAACCAAGCATATTGTTGCACGTATTGAAGTTTGCAGCTTGGGGTCACACCAGGTTTTGCACATAAACTATATCATGATTTACCATTTTAATTTTTCCGGCTTTATTGTAGATCTAATGTGTGCTTGATATTATTTGTTAGTCACTCTGGATTTTTCGTAGTAGGGTTCGAGAAAATAGTGATTATATTGCCTAATGGCTTGTAACTATATTATGCAATCTTCCATTTCATACTTTCCAGGGAGACTTCAGGCCGTAATATGAGATATACTCTTGCTTCGGTGATTTTTCGCCTCCTTGGAAGCGCTGTTGTGCATGAAGATGCCAATCACGTTTTTAATTCTACATTGACTCTATCGAATAGAGAGATGGAGTCTCTTGTGGGGACTTCTACAGCTTCTGAAATTCCTTCCATGGGAAGTCTTTTTGATAGTCTATTATCAGTTTTCCAAGCACTGCTGGGCAACTTTCAACCAAGCTGGCTGAAGCTGAAAACTGATTCCAAATCCAAAGAATATGCTGTTTTTGATCGTGAAGTAGCAGAACGCTTTCAGGTCTGACATTGCCAAATCTTCAAATTGTGTTTTTGAGGAGTGGGTTGGAAAATAATGTGGTAGAAGTCTACTGCTGTCTTTCCTACTCAATTCCTTTATAATTTTTTTGTAAAATATGTTATTGATTTATACTTGCTTGTAAATGTAAAAGTTATGGCACAGCATATCTGATTCATAATGTATTTGTGCAGAATGATTTGAACAGTATGGAATTGCCCGAGACAATTCGGTGGCGCATCCAAACGGTGATGCCGGTTCTTTTTCCCTCTCCCCGGTTGAAGATTTCTTGCCAGCCTTCATCAGTATCACCTTCTGCCCTTGCTTCTCTTCAGCTCATCAATCCAATAACTGCATTAAACCCTATCAATTCGAATCTCCCTCCGAGGAGTCCACCTCTACCAGTTCGCACAGGCTCAAATGTGAAAACCAAGGCACTCCCCTTGCAGCATGAAATTGATGTGGAGATAGATCCATGGACCCTTTTGGAGGATGGAGCTGGGTCAGGTCAGCCTTCAGTTAACTCTGCTCTTGTTGGCAGCAGTGATCATGCTAATCTGAAGGCGTCCAGCTGGCTCAAGGGAGCAATAAGAGTGAGGAGGACAGATCTCATGTACATTGGTGCAGTAGACGAGGAAAATTGATTTATAACCAAACTTCATTTTTGAATTATTTTTGAGAAAGAGTTGAGACCCGCTGCAGAAATATTCGGCTGTGAAAGTACCTTGAGGGCTGGCCTTGTGGCAGGCAGCAAAGGATACTGCTGCAAGGTTCATTCTTTATGCGGGGCCCTGTGTTGACGTATGGTGAATACAGTGTTTCCTTGGCTGCCTGTGCTATATGGGGTGTCCGGGCCTGCTCTTTCCTAACAGTTGATCAATCCCAGTTTCTGGACTGTGCAATTGGTGGGCGCAGTTCAGACTTCAGAGGTGGTTGTATAGATAGAGAAGTGTTTCCCTTCCAAAGAGCTGAGTAGAATATATATTTTTTCATGTTCAGCTTATATTCCATTACATCTTTAGAAACTGGAGTACTAGTTATGTCTCAAGTGTGAACGGTAGCCTTTCAGATTTTGACAGCTTTTGATAAAAAAATGTAGCAAATTCTGATTTATGTAATGAAATGTATGGTTGAAAAGTTGATAAAATTTGTTTTTAAAACTAATATTGACTTTTTAACGAGTGTTTAAGCTATTACCTATTGAAAAAGGGCAGTTCATTCTCACTTTCGCATATTGCAACATTATAAGAATAATGCAGAATTCTTATGAAAGCAAATCAAATGCAGTTCATCCCGCATGTACAAAAACAATGCTTGCCAGAAACATCTTGCATTTGTTTTACCTGCTTTATCATCATAGCATTTTCTTGCCATAATCTTTTGATCATTCCGTAAGTAATTGATGCTTATCTAATGCAATCTGAATCATGCTACCCTGCCAAAAAAGTTGCCGTAATGCTACATGGCATTTTATCATTGAACTATTTAAAATACAGTCAACTTTTTTCATGCAATTATCTTGTGTCCCTGATCCGTTAGTTCTTTCTGACAAAGTGGCATAATCCAATCTTTGTGGATATGAATTACATAGCTGAAATCGACTGGTAGCTGATAAATCACAATCTAGACAGAAAAATACACCAACAAACTGGTAATTTATAAACTAGAATTCTATTACAAACTGCACCTACATCACTACACTAACAATACATCAACAACAAAACTACAGTTCAGAAATCATTATGAACAAAATACATGCAGCCCTACAACGTCAACCTCCTACCAACTACAAAACAGCCATAATTGTTCTTTAATTTCATCCTAACCCGAACCGATTAAAGTACCAGGAACCCAGCATTAATGCCAATCATCAGGACGCAAAATCCAATTTGATGTGCATTGAGCATTTTGCGCATCTTCCGTTCTTTCTGCTGATTGTTGTTCGCCTTGCGAATTAGCTCATAAATTACCCTCTTTTACCGTGGATAAGGAGGTAGGTCCACCCAAGCAAAGTAGTTGCAAGCTTCTGGTCGATCTTAATATGTAAATCCCCAAAACCATATTCCTGGATTGTTTTCGATCCATGACAAATTCGTTACAGACATCTAGCCACAATGACGGATTCCTTCATGGAAATTCTGTGACGAGGATGAAAAACTTTCCATTTGCCAATTGCAGAAATTGATTTGGGGAAAAACCTAAGGTTCACGACTGATTTGAGATGAAAAGTGAATTGCAAAAATTTCAATCAATTAGGGATGTAGATGTAGGATGTGGATTACAAACCTGGGATTACCAATTGAAGTAATTTGTTTGTGGAACTGTAGGATTTTGGATGATTTGGGGATGATGGAGTTCAATTCTCGATTTGGTCAGGTAATTTTTGATAATTTTTCAATTGGAGAAGTCGTGGTTTTATAATGCACGGTATAACTTTATTTTTTCAATCAATAGCAAGCTAGAAATCAGTGTAAAATTATTCTAATTATTTATCTTTTGTGATTGATTTAGTTTTGTAGGATCAGTGTTGATTGTTGTGGGACTTTCTGGTGTACTATTGGGGAAAAAAAGAGATAACAAAGTCTGTCGTTTATAATATTGAGAATCAAGATGAAAAAAAAAATTATAGCAAATGGATTAGAAATCACAGCAAGAAATGGGGAAATTACAACACCAAATGGCATGGAAATTACGGTTATATGAGCACTCAATTATTAGCCTTCAATGATGCTCAGAGGTAAATATCTTATTGTGACTCGTAATGTAAACAAGTAGTTTGAGATGTTAAGTGAATCTAATTCTGGGGGGTAACTCAATTGGTCAAGTCTTGGGTTTGCTCTCCAATGATCACGAGTTTGAGTTTTCTCAGGATCACTGAAATGAGTACCCGACCGTAAGCTTCAGGCAATCGTAGGATTAGTCGAGGTGCGCATAAAGTGGCTCGGACATCCACGATTATAAAAAAAAAAATGTTGAGTGAATCCTTCGTACAACGACCAAGTTTTTTTTTCCCTTAATTTATCTTTGGGCATCAAATAAGATTGATAATTAAGTTATCAAATAACTGTAATCTCTATGCCATTTGGAGCTGTAATTTCCCCATTTCTTGTTGTAATTTCCAATCAATTTGTTGTAATTCCTTCTTCATCTTGATCCTCAATATTATGAATAACGATCTCGATTTCTCTTTTCTTCCTCCATAGTAAATTACAAAGTCCCACAATAATCAACACTGATCCTAAAAAACTAAATCAACCACAAAAGATAAATAATTAGAATAATTTTACTTTGATTCCTAGCTTGTCTATTGATTGAAAAAATAAAGCTATACTTACGTTACAATGTAAAATCTTTCTTCGAGTAAAATCCAACTGAGAATGGCCACAGTAACAAACAGCAAAGGGCTAAACACTGAAACATACACGATCTCTTTTTCTAATACACAATATCATTAAGCAAAATGCCATTGCCAAGCTTATTATTCCTGTTACAAAAAATGATTATAATTTATATTTCACTCGGTTAGTGAAAATAATAGTATAAAAGTTAATTAGCTTTGGTAATTAAATGGGTCAAAAATATTGCAAATACCTCATAACGTTAGAGATCTTTACCGAGTAGATATTTGAAACAATCCTAATGGGTTGGTTTAATGACCAGGCATATAAGTTGTGGTCGAAGCCAGAGGCCACAATTACACATCCTTTTCATTATGCACATTATTGCTAAGCTTGAGTATGGAGCTTCATATTGCTGACAAACTCTCGTCTGCATAACAAAAATAAACAATAACTTAATTTAATCTAATCATAATCCATCTTTAAATACCCTATTCATTATTCAAGTCCTGACTTCCGAAAAGAAACTATTTTTACTTGATTGAATCGGATATTATCGTCAAGACTCGATCGATGTAGGTCAGAGCATGTGCAAATACTTGAGGATAACAAATTATAGTTTGAATGGTATTTAATATTAATGCGTACCAAACATACCGTACATGACATTTCTAGTCGAGAGCATTAAATACTACTCAATTTTGCAATATTATATATTATAGGTATAGCCTTTGTTTGGTTCAACTAAAACAAGTTGATTAAAATTGAAGTCAAAGTCAATAACTAATTTTAACAACCCATTTCATGAGATCCATTACTTTTTAACGACACATTTCATCCTCTTTTTTTTTTTTTTTAAAAATCTACAAAAAATCTAATCTTTATCTAAACCAAATATGGATAGTGTACAGTTTGAGAGAGAGAGAGAGGGGTGCTTACTTGGATAATTTACCAAGTAGCCCAAGAAATAGCACCAAGGAGGATAAAAGGGCCCATAATTAAATTAACACGGTTGATTGAATCCTTGGTTCACGTCTTTTCAGCATATTTCCAATGAACACTTGATTTATCTACATTCAACACATCTCCATGGTAAAATGACAACAATAATGCACCACCCAACACCTTGGCTTTTCCTCCCTTTGTCCTCAGCATCAACCTTTCTAGCCTGCCAAACACATACATACATATATGAAGTTAGGTACGAGATACTATCATTTTTGTCTACACAAGACAGTCCGACTTATAATTGATATTTTAAAAATGATCTCAAAACTAAGATTGGATGATATATCTCGTTCTTCATCCCCATGTAGTCGTGCCCATAGAAGGAGAACCAGTTGTGAGATATATGAATTTTATTTTGGAGCCATGTAATGTCGAAAGTATCCACACAAAGAGAAAACAACACAACTTTAGGACAGTGTATTTCACGTGGCTCCTTAAGACTTACTTTCCTAACTCTCTTTTTAATTTTATATTATTAATGAATTATAATGTTATTCTTATATTAATGGATAATCTACACACAATCACTTATTTTTCCCAACGGAAAATCCCATTTATATCAATTCTTAAAAAGAAAAAAAATAAAAATAAAACTCCCTTGGTTATGCCTCTGTTACACCATATTAATACTTACCCTTTAAATACTCGTGGAAAAGTTGAGCACAACTCGTTTTATAGCGAAAAAGACATAATTCCAAATAGTACACGACCTATATAGGGGTAATTACCCCTTATATTTATATTATGTTTGATGTAATTTTTTTGTAGAATAAATTTCATTAAAAAATATTTTTTTTTGGAGAATGTGAGTAAAAAAAACCAGGAAATTTTTTTGGATCCATGTGCTAAATTATTTTAGTAGGAGAATGTATGGTTAAAAATAAATTTTAAAAAACAAGTTTTCAAGAATATGTACCAAATAAGAACATAATATGCTCAATTTCACATATTAATGAAAGAATAGGGGTCCAATGATTTGGACTCAAGAATTTATAAATCTTATCATACTTGATCTCTTCCTTAATCACATGCAGTCTATACGGATAGTCAAGAAATTTTATATAAAGTGAAGAATGCAATAAGATGGAGTATGAATACATTACCCAAGAGGAATAGCCATGAGAAAAGTTACTGCAAGATTATATTTGTCAATGCACATGCAATTGTAGGAGTGGAATTCTTCATTCCAACAAAATATGTGATCCGACTCACTGTGACCCTGAAATTTATAACGAAAGAGAGCTCTAGAATTACTGTCTTCAACATAGCCAAGGCAATTGGTCGAGCTGATCTGGCCATAGGCCTCCGCTCGATTGCCATGGTAAATCAACACTCACATATATTAAGGTAACAAAAAATAAAACCACACTTACTCGAATATGGAACATAGGAATTATTGGAAAAAGATTGAGCGTCATACGTAAAATATAATCATTTTTTTGTTATAGGGAATAATATGCTTGTTTATAGCATTTTGCATAATGACATTGTGCATTATAAATAGAGGTCCTCTGTATGTCTCAGTGTATAACCCTTTGATGCTTGTTGCCATTCTATGTTGGGTTTCACTTGAAGAAAAATTATACATTGGAATGTAAGTATATCTTTATTTTTTCTATCAATAGACGAGCTAGGAATCAATGTAAAATTACTCTAATAATTTGTCTTTTGTGGTTGATTTAGTTTTGTAAGATCAGTTTTGATTGTTTTGAGACTTTATGGTATATATGGGGGAAGAATAGAGAAATCGTCATTGTTCATAATATTGAGGATCAAGATGAAGAAGAAATTACAACAAATGGATGATTACAGCACCAAATGGCATGAAAATTACAGCAACAAATGGCATGGAAATCACAGTTATTTGAGCACTCAATTATCAACTTTATATGATCCCTAGAGATAAATCGAGGGGAAAAAACTTGGTTGTTGTATGAAGGATTCACTCAACATCTCAAACTGTGTATTGTGAAAAATTAGTCGAGTGACCATGGATTCACACGACATATCCTATGTACGAGAAATCTCTCTTTGGGTTCTCTTTTCATGTTCTTTATGAGTAGTTTTTTTTAATAAGTAGAATTCAATGGTCAAGATTTTGTCAATGATTTTATTATTTTTCTTATGTTTAAATTTGAATGCTCAGTTTTCCTTCTCGTTTCAGTCAAGTAACCAAATTGGCTTCCGTTAGTACTACTTACGGATTTTTATGTTTGCATTATTGGACAATCAATTAATTTTAGTAACAGAAGCTATCTTGGTGAAGAAAGTAAAGTTGAAAAAACAAGTTGGTAAAAAAAGTAGTGACAAAGAGTGCCTTTTACCCCTTTAAAATCCTTGGTTAAAATAAAGCAAAAGAAGTACATTAGAGCTACTCTGGAGGGTGATTGGTTTCCAGAAGAAAGTATAGACATCTTTAATGGTTTTTGTTCTCGATCAGTAAAAACTAAAAGGGCTGGCTGATTAGTCTCCGCGCTGGGGGCGTGGGCAGCAAGAAGAGGAGAAAACAGACAAGAAGAACGGGGAAGAATATCATATAACGTCAAGCATCTTAGTGGACAATCATGCACAGAGATGTAGCATTCTCTATATACTTCATCTAACATTTTTACTAGAACTTTTCATCTCTCAGGTAACTGATGGATTAATGGAATTTAAAATCTAGGAAAGGTCAATAAACTACACACGCCAGTTAAGAAATTTGATAGACCCCCTATACGATTTACTTATTCTAGAAGGGCTTGAAGAGCTGGTGGGCAGTAACAGAATCTGGTGGAGAAATGGTTAGTTAGTTATAGGGGATCTAGAAATAAGTATTGGAGGGAATTAGAAAGGCAGGCAATTAAAGAGCGAAAGGGAGGAGTTGGATCGAGAGTCACACCTGTTCTTCAGTATCTACTTTCTTTTGTAATCGTTTTCTTCAACTCAATCAAAGTTTGGTTTACTTATATCTTGTTCTTATTTTTCCCGTAGAGCCGTATCAGAAACATCATCATATATACTAAAAAAATGGAACATAAAATTTATACCTTCTGATCCATGAGCAAAATGACGCTGCTGAATGGACAATATCCCGTTAGTTCCCACTTGTTGGAAATCCTTGTTTTCCAAGTTGAGGGCTTCAAGTTTGATGCACTGCCACTGTTCCCATATCCACCACCACTGGAGCTGGGGCCCAAACTTATCGCAACACTTTCTCAGGATTTTGACTGCTCCCATGAAAGAAAGTGCAATTGTCACCATACGGACAGCCTTCCTCGGTATAGAACTTCTTGCAGTGCCGCCCTTTATAAGACCTCTGAGTATACTTGGTAATGCCTAGAATTGGTATCTGAAATTCCTCCCTCAGCTCAGCAGATTCTGCTCGATCCTCCTCATGTGCAGCCACAATCTCTTGCGAATTAGGGGGTGGTTTTCTGAGTTCTTCATTACTATACGCAAAATTACAGTTGGCGATACATGGATGAGTGCCCATTCGGAATTTGCAGCAGAGTTTAGTTATACAGAGCCCATTCGGAACTTGCAGCAGAGTTTAGTTTTACAGAACATTTTTCCAATCACTTTCAATCCCAATGAGAATTTCTTGATCTTTTGTTCAGTGGTTCGTTTTCAGACTGCAATTGGGATGGCCTACCATCATAACCCGAATTAAAACTGGTGTCAACAGAAGATTTTCTATCCCACATCCCACAATCATCCTCAGTGGCCCAAACCGCCTGGTCCAGGTGCTGGAACCCGTGCCTGGAACCCAAATTCTCATTGACACCATTACCGGAGTTTCCCGAGAGGATTTGTACTACATTTCCACCAGAAAATACGTTTACTTGACCGTAATCCATTACCAACTAAGAACCCACAAGCCCAGATTTATTACCAATCAAGATAAAGGAAAAAGATGAACACAAAACCCTAACGAGTTAATAGAAAAAAGAATAAAAGGTTACCGCAAACAAAACATAGCACTCAGTACCCTCTCAAAAGCACTTTGGGTTTTAAAATAAGCAAATTTCGAACATCACTGGCAGCAAATTTCGAAAATCACTGACCAAATTAACACAATTAACTAAGTGCGATAAATGTAATGCTAATAAATGCAGATAATTTCACATTTCTGGATTTACTTAAGGAATAACATAACAGAACCGAAAAAAAATCCAATCTTTTTGAAGAATTAAGGCAATGAAAACAAGGAAAGAAATCAAGAAAAAAAAAAGCTGAAAAAAACAATACTCACCAAAATTGACGTAGGTACAGATCTCCTACTACGAAACTATTTCAAGAAAAAAAAAAAATTAAGTGGATTGAAATCATCGAAAAGAAGCGAATTTGTTTAGAAGGTAAGCTGTACTTCGAATTGTTTATAAAAGGGAACAAGAGTACGAAAAAGCATAAAAATTGAATAGGATAAAATTAGGCCCCCGTTTGGCCTCATTTTTTTCATTTCAACCATACATTAATCAAATAAAATAATATTACACACAAATTTAAAATTTTTCATTACTTTTTTATCACACATTCTCCCATCAATTACTATTCGAAAAATTTTCAACATCCCAAAATAGAGGCCAAATAGGGGCTAGGGTACTACAAGCGCTATCGGTTTGGTTAGACACACCAAGAAGTTAGCCCAAAATATCAAGATTCCTAGATATGAGTTGTGGCTATGCCCAAACATGGCTAATTTTAGAGGAGTTGTTTCCTATTGTCTTGGATCAGTGTTGGGCCATATCGAATCCTAGCTATGTTATCTCCCAACATTGCAATTATTAGAGGTGTTTGCCTGGAATGATATGGGACGTCCCATCGAATGTTATGGCCGTGATTGGATTGTGTTTACTCTCTAATGTGACTAATTTTTAGATGTGTTCGATGACTCGGGCTGCGTCTCAATATTTTTGATAGGTTGTGTTGGGCTCATCTCGAATCCTAGTAATGCCTACGTCAAAAAGATTAATTTGAAAGGTATCAAATGACTTTGAATGAGTCTAGGGCAATCTGCCTTTGATGACAAGTTGCGTTGGGCTGACTCGATCCACATGCCTGACTCATGAGCATGCAGGCATATTTGCACCTTTTATATCCAATCATTTAATGCCACGTGCAATTATGTCAAACTTTTTGTCAAATCTTTTTGGCAAAGTAGCTTTATCTATAATTTTAAATATTTACTAATGATCCTTTTAGCCTAATTGATCCGAGTTTAGATATGTTGTCCTTCAATAAAATTTTGACACCTCATTACAATTTAGAAACACATCATCTAAAATTTTGACACCTCAAACTTGTATAGTGAGCGTCAAAATTTTATTGGCGACAACAAAGAGTGAATACAATTAGCTACTTGCAAAGATAATAAAATAAGGTAATTAACTAAACCTGGTCTCTGTCCAAATAACAAATCTCCTAAAAATGATACAACAGAAATTACAGAAAAGGACAAATTTTCCATGCTTATACCTCAGCCAGTACAATACAGGATGAGCTCCACCAAGTTGGTGGCTAGAGCCTAGAATTCATATCCGGCGTTTACTCAATACTCTATTGTGACCATTAGAGAGCAAGTTCTCGAATAACTTCCAGGTTCCATCACCACATGCAATTTTGCTTCTGAATGAATATCAATTACAAAAGAAATCAAAGGGGACCGGTGGATTAGAATAGTTGGTGGAAAGTATCTTCAAGGCTACAATGGCGTTAGCTGTTTCTGTATAATGGACACCATCCCAATTTATCATTTGCAATTTTTGGTCGCAGACTTGACACCTGGGCTGACCACATGAGACACTAGAGTCGTAGTTGTATGGAGGTCCCCCAGAACCACAACATGCCATCAATGGATTTGAAAAACCTGAAGTTGAACGATAGGATACTCATAATTATGGACAATACACCAGAGCAAGAACTGAATATGGAATCTCAAAAGCCACTTTTACATTTATTATTATTATTTTTTATATCTTAGCCAAACATGCTCTGCCAACTGAAAATAACAAATATCAATGCCCCCAAAAATTATGCGCATTTGACGTGCATAAAGTGAAAGTATCTCAAACATTCCAACAAGTATACTGATCTTGAAAGGCATTTGAACCAATAAATGTAGTCTAACACGTAAACTCAAATGACAAATCTAAATATTACTAAAATAGTACTATTTTTTTTTTTAAAAAAAATTGTGCAATAAAAACTAAAATGTTAATTTAAATTTCGGATATGGCATTGTTATTCAGTAAGAACATGTCAACAAACAGAAGCAGAGTGAGTAGATTTCTCATATATGTTAAATATCAATCCTTGTTTTTTTCTAGGCAGCAAAAAAATGAAAATATGATAGTCAAAACTTGACAGCATAGAATAGAATCTTTACGAACTCAATTTTTTTTTTGAGTAATGCTATTTATCATTATGATGATGGAATATCGGTGATGTGGTAACACATTATCCCTCATATTTTTTTTCCCTCTCTCGTAAAAATTGAATTGCACATAGACTGTCACATCAACGATGTTCCATCATCATAATGATAAATAATATTATTCATTTTTTTCCCGGAAAAAGGTTTAGAAAAAGAAGAAAAGACAGTCTGATAAGCTTACCGTACTCGCTGGAGTTGGCTATGAGATCATATTTGATGGCATAGATATCAACATATACGATAGTCGCATCCTTTAATTCAGATCTTAATTCTTGGCATAAATGGCTCAGGCCTCCATTGAACAATTTTGCAATAGTATTATAACTTGAAATACATCCAAATGGATCGAGATCCTCTGAAGTATGCTTTACTAGGGCAAGTTTTTTAGGGAGACAACCAAATGGCCCAGTATTATGGACCCAGAACTTCTTGCCTCCTTGACTATATAATTCCTACATGAAATGGAACAATAATTACTAGGGCTAGAGACCCTGCAACTTCTTTATCAACAAAACATAAAAAAAAAGTATTATCACGTAAATGAGAAATGTTAAGCATAAATCTTATTACTCCACGCGTTCGATGCTATTGTATGAGAAGTGAATGAACTCGCTCAATTTCAAATGTAGTTCAATATTGAGAAATAAATAACGGAATTATAAGATTGAGCCTTGAGCAGTCATTCTCAAGTGTAATAACGTATTCAAGAATAATGTTCATTTTTTTGACATACATTCTATGCGTGTATTTCGTTATGTTGTTGATATGAGCATTCACCCATCAAGTTTGCGTTGTACATAATTAGGGTGTATGGAGAATCGGCTCATATACAGAAAGCACAAATCATGGGATCCTTATAATTTGATTAGTTCTTCCCATTCAGGTGGGGTTGGGGGGGGGGGGGGGGGTTGTTGGTTGATTATTGATTTGAGAGCGATGATAGTTGTCTCTGCTAAAAAGGAGAAGAAAGGAATGTAAAATGTATTAACTGGACGGAACTGAAAGCTAAAAGGGAATATTTCCAACATCTAGAAATTTCCTTGAACTCACTTTTTACAAGTGAAAAAGAAATTCATCATCATCATCTTCTT
>CAIGRS010310917.1:0-12176 GCA_903798395.1 Fraxinus floribunda
GCCAACCTCAGATCACGACGAAGAATTTCATGTTGAAGATAATGGTAATGTATCAAACCTTGTGATGCACGAAATTGCACTATTGGTTCTCAATTAGTTAAAAATGTGCAAGCAAGTTATCAACCTTTTATTACAGTTGCACAATCAGTTCTCAAAGATAGAAACCATTTAAATCTTTGTTAAATTGTCATGCAAACTTCCGCAGCTATTTATAAAATTTAACTCTCAGACATTCTTCCACAAGAACGATGTGGTGGCGCCAATTTTCCATTTTATTTAATGAACTTTGTATCCGACACAAGCCCCCTCACATGCAGGTCAACTTCATTGTTTGCAGGGTCGAGAAAGTACCTTGATTATGAGCTCTTATATAAGGCAGTTGAAGAAGGTAAGTGGCATTCTATAGAAGCTATCCTTCACCGTAATCAAGATGCCATTAGGGAAATAATTTCATCACACAAAGATACAGCTCTGCACATTGCAATTTTGTCTGGACAGACTGAAATTGCAGAAAAACTTGTAAAACGGATGGAGCCACATGACTTAGAATTGAAAAATGAATATGGAGCTACGGCCTTATCTCTTGCTGCAATCTGTGGTGCGAAGAAATTGGCCAAGGAAATGGTACGTAAGAACAAAAAATTAGTTACCATAGAAACTGCAGATCATGAAGATGGGCATCTTCCAGTGATTGTGGCTGCATTGTATGGACAAAAGGAAATGGTTCGCTATTTATACGAAGTGACGCCAAAAGATGAGCTAAGTCCTGAAAAGGGTGAAAATGGAGTTGAACTACTCAACTGTCTTATTACTGCTGACATTTATGGTATGTGAAGATAATGAGTGGAGTCTAATGATAATCTTGAATAATTCCATCAATTGCAGATAAACCTAACTATGTTCACTCAAATATACTGCATATGTTAGGTGGCCATTTTGTTTCAAACATTAATTTCAAATATATATTTATAACTACTACTCATTATTATCCACAAATTTTGTGGAATTCACTCATTATAAATTGATTTATAAATTTGCGAGACACAGCTATATGTTTTTTGATTTCGGTTTACTAAAAGTTGCAGTCGCAATCGAGATTAGGACTTAATCCATATGAAATGGATACCTAATTCTCAATGTTTTCTTATTGTAGATGTTGCTTCTATGCTATTGAAAAGGTATCCAAAGCTGGGTGTTACCCCAGATCATAGTGGCAATTACACTCTCAGAATATTGGCTCACAAGCCTTCTGCATTTCTTAGTGGGACTAAGCTTACATTTTGGGAAAGATGGATCTACTATTGTAAGTATTCATTCACAAACAATTTACCACGAAGGTAAATTTAGATAAATTTTAGATTCTTTTTCATAATGTCTAGTGCAATATATAAACATAATTTAAATGCAAATGTTGAACATTGATCGTTTTGAAAAGAAATCTGAACTTTTTACAAAAAGGTGTAAGAGTACATACACCTTGGGACAGTCATCATGGGTCTCATGAAAAAGAGCATGTAGAAATGCAAACATCATGTACTAGTCAAGATCACATCATTCATATTGATGAATCAAGCGATGAAGATTTGGCGGGAAGGATGGCACATGGAGGTCTAACTATGACTCGAGGTATATCAAATAGCACCACATTCCTCCCCTTCTTATTCAGGTCTTCTTCACACACACTAAATTTAGTTTAGAGGCATAAGTCAGGCCATGATGACACATGGACCACCCCTGACTCGACCAGTCCATCCCGGGCCTAAGCCTTTTCCTAAATTTATTTTGAACACTTTGGACCCATGGTCCTTCACAGTTGAGCCTGGCCAACTGTAGATGTGGGCTGACAACACCATGGCCCGTAATGGGTCTGGCAGTGTTTTCATACTTTTAGTGGTCCGAGGCTCTGATAACCGAGTACAGTTTGACACCTCTAAATAAATACTTGTTGTGCAGTTCTAGAGTTGGTGCGCAAATTCAGTTGGGGGATATTGCAATTCCTTGGTATGTATATCTATATATGTACATATATAATTTCTGGTACACATAAATAGAAAATCAATTGCACATGATTGGCTACTTAAAATTGGTTTTCTGATTTTTCAGTTCCAGAGATCAATTACATATTCCAGAGGAAGTTAGTCCATGTCGAAATCGCGAAACTTTTAAGTGTCGTGTTTCAAGAAGTGCAACGTCTAAAGAAATCAGAGCTCGAGAAAATGGACATGGATACAATAATATATGATGCCATAAAGCATGGAATTGTTGAATTTATAAGAGAATTGATTAAATATAAACCTGAAATTATATGGAGAAAAGATAAAAAAGGGAAAACAATTTTTTCACACGCAATTGTTTTGCGTCAAGAGAAGATTTTTAGCCTTATATTCACTTTAGGAACAAAGAAGAATATAATCGCAAGGAGGCATGATATTTTTAAAAACAACTATTTACATCTTGCTGCAAAATTATCTCCTCATTCTCAACTTCAAAGGGTATCTGGAGCAGCCCTACAAATGCAAAGGGAACTGCAATGGTATAAGGTAATGTATGTGTTCTCGGGCGCATGTGTGTGTTTGTGTGTGTGAGTGTTTGAGCATGCATGTTCCTGTTGTGGTTGTTATTTGAGTCATAATATCTAAAAGTTTAAGCTATTGAGAGACATCGTATACTTATTTATTTGAATTTCCCTATTCAGAGTTGACACTTGAATTGACGACATTTTATCTACTCTAATGCTACATTGATCTATGTTATCTAAAATTTCAAATCCTCATTTATGTTGTTTCTTTCAATACACAGGAAGTCGAGAGTATAGTACAACCCAAACTCAAAGAGGAAAAAAACGCCATCAACAAAACGCCCGAAATGCTATTCAGTGATGAACACAAGAAATTAGCCAAAGATGCAGAGAACTGGACGAAAAGCACAGCAGGATCAAGCATGATAGTAGGCACTCTAATTGCTGCTGTAATGTTCACAACAGCTTTCACAGTACCAGGTGGTAATAAAAACGACACAGGATTGCCAACAATGCTGGAAACTCAAAGAACTCCATTCTTGATTTTCATTATTTCAAATGCTCTGTCGATGTTCAGTTCGAGTACGTCGCTCTTGATGTTCTTAGGAATTCTTACGGCGCGTTTTGCAGAAGAAGATTTTCTCAAGTCCCTACCGATGAAATTAATATTTGGATTGACGTGTTTGTTCTTTTCAATCGTTACCATGATGGCATCCTTTGGTTCTGCATTGTATTTGATTTTGCATGAGAAGCTGTCTTGGGTTACCATTCCGATCATCGTCCTTTCAACGATTCCGATAGTTCTTTTCTCCATCTTGCAGTTCCCTCTCTTGATTGAGATGACATATCGGACTTATGGATCCGGGATATTTGATAAACCTAAGAAGAAATTCTATTTTGCTAAGTTTTCGAGCATGTTTGGCTTGGTGGAATAAATAGTATTCGACAGTATTGAGGAAGAAAAGAAATTAAAATCTTATCATATAGTACTATCGAATATGGTATCCCAAATGTGCTCATAGTTCATTTTGGTTTCTGTCATTTTAAATGTTGATGTATCCATGGTGTTTTTTCATATGAATTCAACTTGCTGAAATATTTTCCTTATATTCACAAGCCATCGATGAATTTTATTCTGCATATTGCAGTATTTTATAATGCAAAATAAGAAGTTAATTTCAAATTATATATCTTACAAATTAGTTGCCTTAAAATTGGTATTAGAGCTTTGAAAAAAGAAAAACAAATAGTTTTGGTCAAAAAATTGTTTTTAAATTTACTAATCATCCTTCTTTTAAAGATGTCAATACTTTAGAAAATGTTTCTATTTCAAAAATTGTTAACAATATTAATTTTAAGAAAAAATTATATTTAATTTCTTAAAGAAGAAATTAAATATCAAAGAATTGAAGAAAGACTCCAAGAATCTTCAGTTATTCAAAAAATTGTTGATTCTCAAATGCGTCTTGAGGAAGAACTATTCCAAATGATTTCTGGGATAGAAAAAAGTATGTCATTTCTCTTCCTTATATTCAAATTTTCATGAATCAAATATGTCTACAAAATTTCGTCATATTCAACTGAACAAAGATCTTTTTGATCATTGTACTAAAGAAATTCAAAATCTTCTTGATAAAAAGCAAATCATGCCAAGTAAATCACCTTGGAGCTGCTCTACTTTTTATATCAATAATTCTGTTGAAATTTAACGAGGTGCTCCTTGTTTAGTTATTTATTATAAACCAATTTAACGAGGTGCTCCTTGTTTAGTTATCTATTATAAACCACTCAATCCTGCTCTCCAATGGAATAGATATCCATTACCTAAAAAGAAAGATATATTAAATAGACTTTTCAAAATTTGATATGAAGTCAGATTTTTGGCAAATTCCAATTAAAAAAGAAGATAGATACAATACGAATGAAATGTTATGCCATTTGGTCTCAAAAATGCTCCGTCGGAATTCCAAGAAATTATGAATGATATTTTCAATCATTTTCAAAATTTCATTATTGTTTACATAGATGATGTTTTAATCTTTTCTAAAAGTTTAGAACAACATTTCAAGCATTTGCATACATTCATTCATGTGGTAAAACAAAATGGTTTAGTTGTTTCAGTTAAGAAAGTTGTTTTATGTCAAACGAAAATAAAGTTCCTTGGTCATACAATTCATCTAGGAACACTTACACCAATTAATTAGGTTCTTTGGTCATACAATTCATCTAGGAACACTTACACCAATTCAAAGAAGTCTAGATTTCACTGATAAATTTTCAGATAAAATTTTAGACAAAAATAATCTTCAAAGATTTTTAAGTTGTGTCAATTATGTAGGAGACTTTATCAAAGAGATAAGAATCCTATGTACTCCTCTTTTCAAAAGATTACAAAAAAACCCTGATCGATGGAGTCACGAGTGTACCTTAGCGGTTCAAAAAGTCAAAAGAGTTGTCAAAAGCATTCCATATCTTTCAATACTTGACCCAAATGTCTCCATTATTGTTGAGACTGATACATCAGATTTAGCATATGGTGGTGTCCTCAAACATACTCCTTTCAATACACGATAAGAACAACTGGTCAGATTTCATTAAGGAGTCTGGTCAGGTCCTCAAAAGAATTACTCCACTATCAAAAAGGAGATTTTCGCAATCTTCCTTATGATATCAAAATTTCAAAATGATTTAATTAATAAAAATATTATTCTAAAAACTAATTGTAAAGCTTCAAAAGACGTTATATAAAAATACGTAAAAAACCTTGTTTCTAAACAAATTTTTGCAAGATGGCAAACTATTCTTTCTTACTTTGATTTTCAAATTCTATATATTCAAGGTTCCTCAAACTTTCTTGCAGGCTTTCTTACAAGAAAATTTTTCCATAGAGAGAAAGAGAGTGAAAAATGAGTGTTTCATAGAAAAAGAAGAACAAAAGCAAAATTCAAATTCATTTGAATTCAATAGATGATTATATCGGAAATTCCCATAGAGGATCTATTAATTTTCTTCTAGTTCTCAAAATACAACTCTTACTTCAAAATATTTCCAAAAACCTAATCAAACAACCAATGAAAACAAACTCTCAAATTACAGAAAAGCCCTTCCAATTGGTTCCGGTAAAATTTCAAAAGTTAATCCCCAAAAATCATTTTCATATTTGACCAAGCCAAAATTTTTATCTGTCTTTGAAATGGAAACCACTTGTGTTCATAGATATTCTTCTCCTGAAGAACATCTCCAAGACTTATTTCCCCCAAATTTTCAATATTTTCCTACAGATATCAAAAAGTCACGTGAGTACTATGAAGCGATTCTTATTAAAACAGGATCTGCGATTATTACTAACACTCCAAACAGCAAAAATCTCAAACACGTTGATTTTTCAAAAATTTCTATTCAAAGAGTATGATCTTATAAGGACTGGGGACTGTACTCTTGGGAATACAAACGGATGAATATTTCAAAAAATGATTCATTCGAATCAAGATTCAATTATTTGAACTATAAAGAGGCGTGGTTCAATGTTTTTTTTATTTTTTTATTTTGGACCAGTGACTCATTCCTAGTTTATCCTTTTTCATCAAAATTGCCCATCAAATTTTTCAAAATGGATTCAAAATTGGTTCGAATATTTTGAACTTGTTGCAACAATTGTACTCAATCTTACTCAACAAGGTTTTGGACACTTCAAACAAAAGGCAAAAATGTTTTTAAAGCCTCAAGAAATTTTTTTTTTCCAATTTGCGCTCAATCTTAAAGTATCATGGATCTTCTGTTGGGATTTCAATTTGTTACAAGAACAACATCCCCCAGAATTCAAAGAATATAACGTCAAAATAATTGTTAGACGTTTCAAAATAAAATGGTAGTCAAAATTTCATGAGACAAATTGTTGACCCAAAGCTGTAAATTCACGGATTCAAGAACAAATGAGTTTCGCCATTCCAAAATTATCTCAAAAGAAAATTGATAAAAAAAAATTGATTTTCTTCAGAAAAATCGAGATTAATGGCTATGTTCAATCAATGTTCTACACCAGAAGAACTTCAAGTTATTTCTGACAAAATTGCAGCTCTTGCATAAGCCTCATCAAAAAAAAGACAAGTTCAAAAGATTCCTCTTTAGAATTAGAAGATTTTGAACAAAGCAACGAAGATAGGTGCTTTGATTATAATATTGATGATTTAGTCGAGGAAGAAACTCAAAAGAATTCAAGATGACTACATGGACTCAATTTTCTTGATAAATTAAAAGAATACAAAGGTAAAAAATAAAAAATAAAATGTTTTTCAAAATGTGCCTGTCAGCAAACAAATTATTCTTGCCAGCTTTGCCGAGCATTTGCTTTTTTCAAAAAGTCGGAAAGGAAGAAAATAATTTCCCTCAAATGGCACAAATGGCACACAAGTGGCAGATTTCCTCAAGTCATAGAGAGACAAGAAGTTCAAATCAAGCTACCTTTTAAGATGCTTCAATTCAATTGAAGATCGTTTCAAATTCGGATTCTTCAGCTATAAAAGGAAAACCGTTTCATCTGTTTTCCTCAAGTGAGAAATAGCGAGAAATATTCCACTTCAAGAAAGTTTAGATTACAATCTTGTAAATTTAAATTTTTCGAGTTTTTCAATCTTGTAATTTTTCAAGTTTTTAAATATCTGTATTTTCAAAGCTTTATTTTCAATAAATTTTATTTCTTCAATTCTCAAATTTTTGGCACTTTCTTCCACATCCCTTCTCCACAACCACCAATCTTGCGCAGCTCAGCCGGCATGGGTCTAGTTTGGTATCTTCAAAATATGTTGTAGGGATTAACCATTACCAAATACAATTTTGATCAGCATCAGAATCAATTAAAACTCTAATATGAAGTTTAAAATCTGTATTAACAACAATGGTCATGTTACAATACCATTTTTACAATTGAATTCTGGAAATAACATTAACTTTCTCAGCCTCGGTAAGAGGTTTAAAAGAGGATGATTTCGACTTTTGAGTTTTAGCACTGGATTTTGAACACTGAGATTTTGAATCAGAATTTGAATGATAAGCATGAGAAGTATCATTATCGGATGAAGATGAAGAGGATTGAATTTGTTCTAAATCTTTAATTTGAAGGTGTGTAACATTTAATTTAACATCCCTTATCCGTTTTTCAAGATTAGAAATTTGAGATTTCATAGTACTAATTTAATTTTAAATCAGAACAAGAAACTTTATAAACCTTTTTTCCTTTTGAAAGCATTTCATGACGTCCTGCATATTGAAGGATTCATGAATTTGAGCAGATTTATCAGGTAAAAGAGTATTAAACTTATTTTTAAGTTTTTGATCAGGAATTTAATCAATAATCTCTTGAATAAGTTTTTCCTCTTTGGTAAATTTATAGTTTTACAACCACAAATCTCTTTGTTTTGGGAAGAGCGAGATGAAGATAATTTTGAGTTTTCTTCAAAATCAGAATCTTCTTGGTTTTGAAAAACATTTTCAATCTCAGAATCTGAAGAATTATATTCGGATTCAGAATTGATATGATTGACTTCATCACATTGAAGATTATTAATATTTCCCTTAAGAGGACATATGTTTGAATAATGGCCACATTTATTACATTTCCAACAAGTAACCTTTGAAGTTCCCTTTTCAAAATATCTCTGAGGAGATTTTTTCTTGAAATGAGAAGAAATGTCTTTTTTCTTTTCATTCTTGAAGTAGGAAGGATTTTCTCAAATCCATATTATTCACAAAAAGATCCAAGCTCTTTACGACCTTTAGATCGTTCAAATTTTAGCTTGGCTTTAAGTTTAAGATCATTACAGAGAGTCAATCCTTCTTGATTAACAAAACTGATTATTTCTCCATAAGTAAGATCTTCAAAAGAGGTTGAATGTTCTTGATGGTTTCTTTTGATGGCATTTCTAACTCTTTCTACGAAAAGTTTAGGGAGTCCATAAATAAACATTTCTTTCCAAAAAGTTTGTTCACAATCATTTCTAAGAAAGACACGTGTTAAAAACATATCTTTATACTATCGAAAATCTTGAAGAGTGGGACAATTAAGATTCATAAGACTTTGAGAATATCGTTCTTGAATATCGATAGGAATACCAACAAAATGTTTGATAATATTATATATTAAGTTTGCAAAACTATCATTAGTTCCATCACTTTTGGCAGCATTTGCAATTTCATTTCTATCATTTTCATTAAGATAATTGAACCACAAACTTTTAAGTTGTCCGGAAAATCCACAAATAATATTGTTGGTAGCAAGATGTTTTTCAATACCTTTACATAAATAGGCATTAAAACAAATACCCATTCTTTCAAGTTCTTGAATAATTTGATATTTAGAAAATCCATCAATGGTCCATTCAACAATGGAGTTTCCATCAAAATTGAATTTTCTCTGTTTTCGTTCTTCAAAAAGTAAATCTGGAGGAGTGGGTCGGGGATAATAAGCAGGAAGATTTGGACGTTGGGTTTTTTGGCCATGTAGTTTATTGACTTGTAAATCGGTTTCTTCAATAAACTGAGATTCAATTTCATTAATAGTATTAATATTTTTTGAAGATGTAGATAATTTTTCAAATTGAGATGCAAGTTCTTTCAAAACTTATTCTTTAGTATCAAATTTCTTTGGAGGAGTTATTTCATGAAAATGACAAAAGGAAGGTGTAGATAATTTTTCATCTACCTTTTTCTTTTTTCCTTTGTCAATTTTTGAAATTTTAGATTCAGATTTTGTTTCAATTCTGTTGAGTTGAGAACATATATAGAGTGAAGAACAATATTAGTATAATGACTTTCTTTTTCATGGCTTTTGAAGATTTTGAAGAACTCTCAACATCGGAATTGATCTCAATCCTATTTAATTGAGAACAGACCGATTGAAGAACAATATTAGTATAATTGTTCTGAGCTTTTGAATATTTTTGATATCATGAGTTTTAGCACTAGCATTTTCAACCTTTTCTTTAGATATTTTTTGAAGGGTGATGCAATTATTCTGTTGTACCATGAGGAAAAACAATTTCTTGTAAATGAGGAAAATTTGATTGAAAACTATAACCAGAAGGAGTTTTCCAAGTTTTTTTATTTTTTTTTTGAAGAAGTTGTATTGAAAATAGTTTTAGTTTTCTTTGGAAATCTTTTGAAAACCTTAAAATAAGTCCATTCAAAGAAACTAACGTCTTCCTGGGATTCTTCAAATTCTTCCCAGTAAGATTCAATTTGTTCATTTGTAAAAGATTTTTTGATCAAATTTCTAAATTTTTTGACATCAGGGGTTTGATCATTTTTAAATTCATTTTTCCGATCAATTTTTGAAGAAATAACATTGCATTGATATCAAGTCTCTCTGTTTGAGAAGACGGGGCCATATCTGATAAAGTAGGAGAAGTAGGTTATCAAATGTTTCATTTTGATAGATTGGTTTTTGGAATTTTTGGACCAAAATTGACTCCTGGTAAAGAAGAAGATCTAGCTGATTGAAAAGTATCCATCTTAGACCTATCATCAATTCTAGATGAAGTAGATCTTTGAAAAGTGTTTGAAGAGGATGGCTTGTCAAAAATAACTCTAACACTTCCATTAGAAAAATGAATTATTTGTTCAGGAATTTTTCTAATAGGAGTTGGATTCGGATTTTGCACGTTCTCAAAA
Source organism: Fraxinus floribunda (assembly GCA_903798395.1). Lineage (NCBI taxonomy): Eukaryota > Viridiplantae > Streptophyta > Magnoliopsida > Lamiales > Oleaceae > Fraxinus > Fraxinus floribunda. The sequence continues at coordinate 10,184 of CAIGRS010310917.1, forward strand.
TCCCAATGTAATCCTCTTTCTTGAAGTTTCCAAGGAATTCGTTTAGGAATCATAACATTTGAATGAAGTGGATTAACTTCAACAAGAAGACTTTCGTTTCTTGGAAAAGATCTAAGAGCATGAGTTGAGCGTTCAAAAGTTTGTAATAAACTCGGTAAATTAGAGCAAAAGCTCTAGAACAATTTTCTACTTCGAAAATTTTAGTTTAAATCCAAAGATTAAAAGCATTAAGAATAGCTCCATTTTGAAGGCTTATTGAAACAAAAATAAAAAAACTAAAAAAATTAGTAGTGACTTAATAGGGCGGATTCAGGATTAATTAGTCTGGGGCTTGCAAATTCTTTTTTTAAACAAGACTTTGACAATACAAGGAACCGAAAAAACTAAAAAATGGGAAGTCAAAAAATAATTATAAAAAAAAAAGGATGAAAATGAGGGCATGGTGAACCTTGCCTTTAAATTTGCATATTTAATACAATACATTACCTTAAAAGACTGAAAAAGGAAAATGAAATGGGAGTACTTCAAAATGCACGGTGAGTACTTCAAAATTAGCTCGGTGAAATATGTCAGCTGCAAAAGGTTCTATATTTTTCAGGGATCTGAGTAAAGGATTTAATGGATATATATTCCATTCCAAAAAGCTGCCAGAAGTTTTTATCTCTTTGATTTGAAAGAGTCCAGTATATATATAGTTTTCTACGATAAATCAAAGAGTACTGCATATATCAAGTTTTCTCCAATTTAAATTTAAGCCTGCTTCTTGTCTTTTGATGTTTTAATCCAGCAAACTTAATTAAAATATATTAAATTTGTTATATAAAATGTAAAAACTTTCCTCGCGAGAAGGAAGCACACCAACAACATGTGTTGCGTGATTCTGTAGTGTTTTTTGCAGTCGACTAAGTGGACAGTTGACTATAAGAGAACTTTGTTCAAATTTAGTGCAGCGAAAAAGGAAATGTAGAACACAAATAATCTCAAAACCGTAATTTGAAGAATACCCGAATCGGGACAGAATTATCATCATATGTACGTTGGGACGAGGCTTATCGTGGTTTAAATTGAAACCTCTTTGCAAACGCGAATAACGTTTGCCTGCGAGCGAGTGTAGTTTACGTTTTGTGGTGGTGGTGGTGGTGGTGGTGTCGATGATTTTTCAACTGGCCGACGATTTACAGTGAGGGATGGGTTTCATGGTTGTTGTGGGGGTGTTAGGGAACAAGGTTTCAATTTTTTTTTCTGTCTCCTTTTCTTTTTAACTTTTTTTAATTTAATTATTTTAAATTCTTTAATGTTGTAAATATAAAGTTACTATTTTGACGTCTTTGAAATTGTTAAAAAAGTGGTCAAAATTAATTTTTTTGGTCAACTAACCGTAGAATAGACGGTTTCCACCCATTGGACTTTGATTGCACGAACTTGAATGGTTTGGGACCACGGTTGCAAGAAATAAAAGATTAGGGTAGAACCTGCAACGATTTAAAGGTTTTGGAGCGCAGCTGCAATTTTTCCTTTATGATTTATCATTCTTACTTCTTTATTTCAACATCTGAGAGATGACTAATTTATATAATTTCCTCTGATACAATTATTTAAATTAGATAAAAAAAAAAAAAATCAATTTAGAGCAAATTTCATGAACTTTCCAGGCTGTTGTATAAATTTTTTATTTCACTCGCCCACTCCAACTTATTAAGAGGTGTAGCGTAATCTCTTATACTTTGATTTTTATTTTCATACCTAAAAGATTTGAAATTTTACCCATCAGAAAATTAATTAGTCCAAAGTTAGGTTTCACGTTTCCCTCCTAAATTTGTATTTTATTTTTATTTTCAGTAAATAAATACTTATACTTTGTCGTGGTTAATTTAATTAAAAAGACAAAAAAAAAATGGGAAATTTGAAAACATTTCAATTAGAAACTTTATCTTTTATAATTTTTTGGGTAAATTTTGTTTGTCTGTGTCAGAATTTGGGTGTGACCCAAATT
>CAIGRS010310929.1:0-11509 GCA_903798395.1 Fraxinus floribunda
TTGGTGTTGATTGAAGCCCCAAATCCCTACACATTTTCTTACAATATGAATAGAAATCAATAATTAGTGACCTGATAATATGGAACAATTCATATAAAGCTTAAACACACTACAACCAACAAGAAAACTAGGGAAGAAGGGGGACAGAAGCAGGGAATGCGACAAGGGACAACGACTGTAGGTTGCGGCCGCCTATAGGAGACGCATTCAATTTATTTATTTAAGTCTGTGATATATGTATAAGGATGAAGATACCTATACTAACTACTAACACACAAACAAATAAATTGCCTAATCTATTATATAGAAAGCATAATACTTTAAGAGAGAAGAAAGTTGGGTTGCCTCTCAATAAGCCTTTTTTTTTTTATAATCATTAGCTTGACTTTGTTATTCGGATATTTATGGCAGCTTGATAAAGGAATTTTCAGTCTTGCAACAGTTGCACTTGCAGATGTTTTCTACTTCATCTTAGACCCTCCAAACTTCTAAGTTACCAAACTGGTCCTTAATTGTTCCAACAGTCGATCAACACTTTTATGATTAACCCTTTTGCATTCCTCGAGTCAGGAAATCAATTGGGAAGATGAAATTCCCAACTTTGATGAGCATATTCTCAATAACTCATCCAGGGTGCTTGATAGATCTGTCCAACTATAGAGTTACAGTAGTTTTCTTTGGTTCCCCTCAAACTAGTTTCTTGTAGATAGACACACTAACATTTGGTTAATACTTGCTCCAGAATCAATTAAAACATTAATATTATGAGATTTTCCTATAGAGCATAGTAAAGTGAAACTTCCTGGATTTTTTAGCTTAAGATGGAGCTTGTATTACAGAATTGTAGTGCACTCTTCAGACAATGTGATTGTTTCATATTTTGGTAGCTTTCTCTTTATAGACAATATCTCCTTCAAAAGCTTTGCATAATTAGGAATCTATAAGATTGCGTCAATGAAAGGAATATTGATGTGAAGCTTCTTGAGGGCATTCAAAAATTTTGTGAATTACTTCTCAAGCTTGTTGTTCTGTAACCTTTGAGAAAATAGGATTGGAGATGTGTGAACGGCAAGAACGATTGCCTTAACAAGTAGACTATCTGAATGTTCCTCCTGATTGACCGTTACTAATTCTTCAAACTGAATCATTTCTTGTTCGTGGTAGGTACCTTTTTATCCTCAGTCTCATGCCTTTCTACATTAACTTCTGGCAACTAAACTCTACCTCTCTATGCTCTCGAGCCCGAAATGGAAATTCAATTGTGATTTTCCGATTGGAAAATGTACGATACTGAGTTGGAACAATATATTCTTCCTAAATATCCTGATTCAACGACAATATATTTTCTATCGCTACCATATAATATTCTGTTGGGAAATTGACAGAGTTATAACATCAAAGTCACAATGACAGAGTTCAATGCTCACAAGAACCATAATGTAATCAACACTTGCAATACAAACTAACATATATATAAAGCATAAATGAAAAATCGAGATGCTAAACTCTTCAGTTCAGAATGCTAACAAAACATATATATATGAATCATAAGATGGCGTGTCAACAACGTTAGTCTCTATAGCTATGATAGTTAACCATGTTCCCTGTGGATTCTTTTCCGTATTACTTGGCAGGGTACCTTGTGTTCTGTTGGATAATGTAGCTGATATATGCCCTACTCGAGTTTCTCAATTCTTAATGGAGGCATACTAATTTTGCAATGTATTATTGATCTTTGTGATGTACTAGATAAGTAGATCATTTGAAGATGACCTCTTCTCTTGCTGTTGCTAAAACCTGGCGAGTTGACTTGAATATGATTTTCTTGACCTTGATTATTAGTCCATTACAAGTTTAGATGATTCTCCAACCTACATTATATGTGTTGGAGTAAAGATTTTCAGACTGATATGTATGAGTGGAAGCTATAGGGCAACTTGTGATTGTATGATTTGCTCTGCAGTCTTCATAGATCGATGTAGGTTGGTACACCATGTGCACTATCTGAGTGAAGGTGCCTACCTTCTCTGTCAATACCTCCATCGAGGCTGCTAAAGCTGTTGCTACATCTATATTGTGAAGCAGTGTTGTTTTCTTTGATATCTCTTTGTTGGATGGCCGCATAGCTTGATTTTCTACTATTCTTTTATGTAGTTAATATGCACCGTCTATTTGCATCTTCATCACTGATCCATCCACTAAAGCATCAGCTATATTATGGTATTCAGGCAGTAACCTAAATAGAAGTAGTAGATCTTTGCTTGTTTTGGACCATCAAGGTTGGGACATTTTCAAAAGAAATCCTAAACGTTTCCCATGCCTTTGGATAGTTTTTGAGTTATCTTTGCTTGAATGTAAGCACTATTTCTAGTCTAATGGATCCGAGAAGGTGGAAAAACTTCCATTGTCAATTTTTGCACCATTTTATTCCAAGACTTGATTTTCTCAGCTGACAGAGAATGTAGCCAATCTTTTGCACTATCCTTCAAGGTTTGAGGGAATAAACAATCCGCTGACATCCTTTCATGACTAATAAATTCCCATAAAAGTAGGAAAGCTCGGATGTGATCGTGTGGATTCTCGCCTTTCCAAAGAACCTGATGTCCTGATGATTTTAAAACAGACTGATGACATCTAGTCGAATATGAATGTTAGTTTGCCGAAAAAGATGATATATGATGCTGGGCTGAGCAGAAACTAGAATGGGATCACATAATCTCCCAACTACTATGTCACCTTGGTTGATGATTGCCTTTTGCTAAAATGGTTGTACTTGCGGAATTGGTGGTGATTGAACTTTATTTTGATCTTCGGCCATGTCGATTTTCCTCCCTTTCAAATCTTTGCTCTCTTCTTCTCCGCTTAAAGGTCTTTTCGATCTCGAGATCTATGAATAGAAGCTCAAATTCGTTAGAATCATGAATAAACTATTTTTAGATACCTGAAAAGAACACAAATAAAAGAGAGATTAGGTATGTGATGAATAGCTATAAATAATTAATAAAAATTTTGAATCTAAAACGAATCAATAAATTCACTTTAAACACTTTATTCTCTGACAACAGCGTCAAAAACTTATTTGGTAAAATCCGATAAGCTTATGAACATGACAAGTAATAATTAAGTGAGGAGAAGTATAGTTCCACGAGAAATGAATTTTAAATTGAATTGTTGTAATCCGTTATCAAATTAGAATGTAAATTTAACAAAAGAGATTGGATTTGTTTGTCTAAATTGTCTACCAAACATCTAATGGTTTTGAATTGAATATGAGTTATACGTGTTGGAATATTGGATCCACCTATTATTACCCTATTTTCAATTCTCAACCTATTTAATCTAGTGTATTTTGTGCAATCTTGAAAATCGATAGTCAAGTTTTATTTAACCAGTCTCATGAGGTAAGTTAAATTTAATTTAAGTACAATTTGGTTATATTCCTTTTCCGAATTTATATGCAAAGTAATGCATTTAAATACACGACTATCTATATGATTGCACACGATATATATTATTTTTAACATCAATTACTTATATGTTGAAATTGTAAAGTTCTAAACCTATCGTGAACCTCCCAATAATATAATAAGTAGCTAAGTACCTAAATAGTACGCAAGCATTTAAATTAAGGCAAGGCATATAAGATCAATCAAGAACACAAATGAACTAAACTACGTGGTCTTTGAATTAAAAATAATCAAATAATATGGTAGAATGATCTAGCTTAACATGTTTTTAGTGATAATACAACAAGAAGAATGGAAAGTCATCACCCTGAATGTATATGAATACAAGAAATATGTAAATCAATTTCTTATTCTTAATCTTCAATCTCAAGCATTGATTTTTCAAGTTCTTGATGTTTCTTGCCTTCAAATCCTTGTTAAGTTTATCTTCTCCTTCAATTATGCTGAATTGGCCTCTCATAATTGAAAATTTTCTATGTTATGATGTGATATGAGATGCATATTAGAGGTTTCTTCAATGGCTACCCTTGTTATGTACTTAAAGAATCGCGTCTATTTAGTCTCGAAAAGAGTTTTAATCAAATAAGGAAAGCTGTCCCCGTCTGCTTTATTTTCCTGTTATTAACTTTCCTTCCTCGGGTATGTACTTGATTTTAACCTTTTTTTTCTTTATATCTACCAAACTTCTATCGAGCAGCAACCTTAATGAGGTAACAAAGGAGCGTGGCGTCCTAAACTATGCTATTCAGAAAGACATGTCAATAGATGTTGGTAAAATAACTTATAATAGCATCCTGCACACTCTTAAGGGTTCAACCACCGGTAGTTTGGGACGCCCGACCTTGATATATGAATTATGCTACAACGGGGCTATCACAACACACCCATCAGACGAGGTAGTGCATACCAAGCCACCCGTCACATAGGTTAGAACTGCAAAGTTCATGAGTCAGCAAGAATCTTCCAGTGCACTTATTTATGTAGGAAAAAAAAAACACCTTCACGACACCTCTATCTCCACCAGTGATATTAGCATAGACATTGCTAATCAAATTGAAGCTATGCAACTATAGATGACACAAATCTAACACTCTATGCAACAACAATTTGACTACAAAAAAAATTCAAAAATGCGTTGGTTTCCAGGTTCTCGCACTGCAGTTTTAATTTTAAGAAGAGTGCTATCATGTTTCCTCAATCTCTGGTATACCCAACACATCCAACCAATCCACCTTTTTCCCACCATAAAGCTGATAGCAATGAAGAAAATTGATGTTTCATCTCACAAACTTAAATTAAATATTGTTGACCCCAAAAAATGGCCCAATAGAAAAGAAGGATTCCAAGTGTATCTTGATTTGCAATGTGATTGTTTTTTATGATAAAAGGGGGTCGGCTTCGAGGAGAAAGCTTTTAAGTAGAGAGAGTGCCCAAATTTTCTTTGAGTGCATAAATTTGCATTACTCTCAAATGGTGCCAAATGTGTGTTTTTATAGTTGCATACAATGATTTGAAGCCGTTAAATGATAAGAGACGTGGCCTCATCTGCCTAGCTACTACATCATGTCATAACGGTCAATCAATCGCGCCATAAATGCCAAGATCTTCATATATTGCCTTTCTGATTACGATGGGACAACGTAGGTCTGTAGAGGCAGCGCCAACAGTGTATTGTCCCATCACTCCCTTCCAAATCGCATGGGCTCGGACAAGCAAATTCCTACGGGGGTTTGAGCGAGATATGTGGGAATGGGTTCAGATACGCAGGATCCTTCCTCGTGTTACATCAGGTCCGCCGACACTAGCACCACGTGTACCTGTCACATGGCGCGTTTACGATTTATTTATATATGAGTAACATCAGTCCCCTAAGTTCAGGTATGATTATTTATATAATACGTGGACTTAGTGTTTCTTGATTTGCAATGTGATTGTTTTTTATGATAAAAGGGGGTCGGCTTCGAGGAGAAAGCTTTTAAGTAGAGAGAGTGCCCAAATTTTCTTTGAGTGCATAAACTTGCATTACTCTCAAATGGTGCCAAATGTGTGTTTTTATAGTTGCATACAATAATTTGAAGCCGTTAAATGATAAGAGACGTGGCCTCATCTGCCTAGCTACTACATCACGTCATAACGGTCAATCAATCGCGCCATAAATGCCAAGATCTTCATATATTGCCTTTCTGATTACGATGGGACAACGTAGGTCTGTAGAGGCAGCGCCAACAGTGTATTGTCCCATAACTCCCTTCCAAATCGCATGGGCTCGGACAGGCAAATTCCTGCGGGGGTTTGAGCGAGATATGTGGGAATGGGTTCAGATACGCAGGATCCTTCCTCTTGTTACATCAGGTCCGCCGACACTAGCACCACGTGTACCTGTCACATGGCGCGTTTACGATTTATTTATATATGAGTAACATCAGTCCCCTAAGTTCAGGTATGGTTATTTATATAATACGTGGACTTGCATGGTTCGTCAAGTGGTAGAGGCGATTCTTGTGTGCCGGCTCGGGGTTTAAGGATTTCCTACCAGGTGAAAGTGCCTATTTCTAGGCCACGAAGCAANTTATTTATATAATACGTGGACTTGCATGGTTCGTCAAGTGGTAGAGGCGATTCTTGTGTGCCGGCTCGGGGTTTAAGGATTTCCTACCAGGTGAAAGTGCCTATTTCTAGGCCACGAAGCAACGGGGATGGGTCGTAGGGCGTGCCTTAATGGGCCTCCAGTGTGAGAGAGAGCCTTGTTCTATTGGGAGCCCAGAAAATAGCAGAACTGAAGAGGTGCCTGGTCGAACCGAGAGTAGCAGAGGCGAAAAATGTGCGGCTCTTGGTCGAGGCACATGGGTGAGGCCCTGTGGCGGTTCAAAACACGCTGATTTTCGATGAAGGACAACTGAATGTTCTAGTCATTTCCAAAACTTGAGCCACGTGCGCATTTAATGCACAATGATTATGCCAGTGCACTTCTGTCTATGCGTACGCTACTTCTGGATGCGTGCCTGAAATGAATCCATTAGGGCCCTTGATTTAAATCAGAATAGGTGCCTTTTGATTTCGATGCGAGTGATGGGTTTTCAAGTGGATGGCCTCGATTAAACCTTGAGGAGACGATCCAACGGTGGGGGTTCGTTTATAAAGCCTATATAAAAGGCAGAGAGTGCTTTTTCATCTTTCTTCTTTACTCTCTGAAATTTCGCAAAGTTAGGCTTCTGAGATTCTTTTTTCGTCTTGAGCCTCTTGCTTCTTGCTGCAGCTGGTGATTTTGATCGCGTCTCTTCGTTTCGCAACTCCATAGGGCTTGGGTTTTTAGAATTTGAGTAAGTACTTTCCTTTGTTGGGTCGATTTTCTTCATTTTCTTCCAATTGAGATAGCTTCATCATAAAAAAGGAGTGATGTTGGGGGGTTATCAAGGGCAGACATGGCCCTCATTTGCGCTGAGGCTGGCATTCCTCCAATTATTCCCACTGAGAGGATTATGGAGGCGATGGGGGGCCCCCACAGTGCGTGGATGATGCAGGAGGGGCCTATAGACCATAGTATTAGGTGGGGGGCCTCTTTGTGGCCAACAGACATAAAGGAAGGCGAGCTTGAGGGCTTGAGGGAAAAGTAAGCGATGGGGGGCCCCCACAGTGCGTGGATGATGCAGGAGGGGCCTATAGATTATAACATTAGGTGGGGGGCCTCCTTATGGCCCACAGATATAAAAGAACATGAGCTTGAGGGGTATAGAGAGTCATATAGGATCTCAGATGACATCGAGCTGCTGTTATAGAGAGCCTATTTTCCCAGGCAGGGCTGTGTGGCAGTGAGCGAAGCGATATTAGAAGGGGGGTTAAGGCTACCTCTACACCCATTCTTTAGGTTTATCCTTAGGCATTACAACCTTGCCCCTACCCAACTTCTTCCCAATGCCTGGAGCTAGCTAGTAGGGGCCTTTCTCCTTTGGAAAGAAGTCACCCTTGGCGGGGATATGTCTCCTCACGTATTTCAAACCCTTTTTCAGCTTCGAACCTCTAGTGGAGGAGTCGATTGTAAGGAATGGTACTGTATTAATCCCTAGGAATCACATTTTCCCTTCGTCTGGGGGACCCCAACCTCCATAAAAACTAGAAATCATCTTGGTTTTGGGTTAGGATTACCTTATTTCATGCCTGTTTGGACTAACGCGGAGCTTGTACAACTGTAGTCGAACAGTTTCGGCTCGAGCCACCTGAGTGGGTCGCGGTGAGGGTGATTTATGAACTCTGCATAGAATGGAGGAGCTTTAAGAACTTGATCGCCAAGAAAAGTTTCTTCGTCACCCATTCCTTGATGGCTTCCAAAGGTAATGTTGTCGGTTCAGCTCCATCATTGATACTTTCTTTATCGTAGCTTACCCAATCTTATGTGGTGTTTTCCCTTTTTTTGCAGGTCAACATGACAATAAGGAGCATGTGAAGCCTACCTTGTTTGACTTGAGGAGCCTCAGAGAGGCCAAGAAGAAGAAGCCGTTAAGTAAAGGCTCGTCCTCTTATAAGAATCAGAGGGATGAGCTGGCCCGTTTGTCCAAGAAAAATCCTCCACCACCCCTTCCAAGGCCAATGAGAAAGGTAATGAAGAGGGACAAAAAGAGAGCGAGGTATCTGCAGATAGGCCTCCTAAGAGGAAAATAGTTCTTTCCAAGAACGTTGGTCCCCACCTCCACCCAAATGCCAAACTACTCTAGGGGAATCATTGAAGAGACCTATGGTGGTTGAGCCCATTTCTTTATTTAAGGTGGTGGAGGGCGAAGATGTGATAGATGAAGGGGCCTCCCTTCAGATAAATAAGAAAAAGAAAACCATCGACCTGGACACTCCTAGTGGCGAGAAGGCCCAAAACTTTTTAGGAGGGCGAACTGATGAAATTGCCACAACGGTTTTGGAGATGCTTCCGATTGAGGCCCAAGGGATGGCGAGCCTTAGCCATAGGTATTGGACAGATAAGTATTCCACGCATGCTGAGTCTTGTGATATAGTGGACTTGATGGAGGCCGGTCTCGCTATCCAGGCTTGTTCCCAGAACTTTTTCGTTATGGCCCAAATGGAGGCGAGGCGGATGCAGAAGGTCGTTGATGATTACTCCCACCGAGCCCAAAATGCAGAGTTTTTTGTCATTAGGGCCAAAGTCGAGGCCTCCTCTGCCAGAAAGGCTGCTGAAGCTTCCAAGTTGAAGCTCGTAGAGGCTGAGTCCAAAGTGGAGACACTATCTAAAGAGAATAAGGAATTAAAGGACGAGGTCCACCTCTGTCGAGTCGATGTTAATGCTTTGACGAAGCAGGTCGAAAATTTAGATAACCGTCAGAATATCGCTTCGTCAACCTTAAAGGAGGCCAACAAAGAGAAGGGTAGGTTGAAGACTTGTGTTGACGAGTTGCAAGTCGAGGTGTCGTCTTTTGACGGAAGGTTGAGGAAGGCCGAGGAGGCGGCGGTTCATAACTATGTGGCCCATTTTCATGAAACCGCGGAGTATGATTGGTTGGAAATTCATTGGCGGAGGGTTACCTATGAGGAGGTCTTCGCCAGGTTGGTTGAGCTGCATCCGTAGTTAGATTTATCTCCCCAAATGGACGAGTTCTTACCGACGGAACCTTCGACCCCAGCAATTGAAGGAGGAGAAGAGGTGGCGGAAGCTCCTGAAGGGTCTTCAAAGGAGGATGCGGTGTGTTTAGACTAGTTTGCTTGTAATTTTCAACTTTTGTTTTGGCTTCAATTGTAATGAAATTTGATTTCTTTTGCCGCTATTTTTTATGACTTGTCATTTTACGACCTGACGTGATCTAGGTTGCGAGTACTTTTGGGATAGTCAAGGGCCATTGTACGAGTTTACCATATATCAATCCTCAATAGAGGTGCATGAACTGGTCGTACCTTAGCCTAGCTTAGCTTATAATTTATGAACTTGTCATAAGTAGCCATTTGATGGAGATATGGGCTCGCCATATATTAAATTTCGATGGAGATGTATGGATTGGTCATACTTTAGCCGATAATTTATGAACTTGTCATAATTAATCATTTGATGGAAATATGGGCTCGCCATGTATTGACTTTCGATGGAGATGTATGGATTGGTCATAACTCGTCATAATTAATCATTTGATGGAGATATGGGCTCGCCATATATTGACTTTTGATGAAGATGTATGAATTGGTCATACTTTAGCCGATAATTTATGAACTTGTCATAATTAGTCATTTGATGGAGATATGGGCTCACCATATATTGACTTTTGATGGAAATGTATGAATTGGTCATACCTTAGCTGATAGTTTTTGAACTTGTCATAATTAGTCATTTGATGGAGATATGGGCTCGCCATATATTGACTTTCGATGGAGATGTATGAATTGGTCATACCTTAGCCGATAATTTATGAACTTGTCATAATTAGTATTTGATGAAGATATGGGCTTACCATATATTCACTTTCGATGGAGATGTATGAAGTACAAAGGGTCATTTATTCGATCATAAGCAGTACAAGTACGATCAAGGCTTTTATTGATGATACATGCGAAGGTGTTCCATGTTTCATGAATGGGGCTGAGCCTTTCTGTCCAGATTTTCAATCAATAACATTCCTGGTCGAACTTCGTTCGCGATGCGGTAGGGGCCCTCCCAGTTGGGACCTAAAGTACCCACTCCAGGCTCTTTTGAGGATAAAAACACCCTCCGGAGCACTAAATCTCCTCTCCTGAAGGACTTTCGCTTGACTTTGGAATTGTAGTATTGGATCATCTTTCTTTGGACATCATTAATTTAACTTCCGAGGCCTCTCTTCTTTCTTCAAGGAAGTCCAGTTCACCCCACCTTATCTCTTCGTTCGAGACTTCATTAAACTGCAAGCGTCGGGGTGATGGCAAGCCAACTTCCACTGGGCTCATTGCCTCAGCTCCATAAGTGATGGAGAACGGGGCCTCTCCGGTTGTCGTTCGGCTCGTAGTCCTGATTGCCCATAACACATTTGGGAGCTCGTCCACCCACACTCCTTTTGATTCGTTCAATTTCTTCTTGAGGAGGTATTTTATGATTTTGTTGACGGCTTCAACTTGTCCGTTTGCCTGAGGGTGGTGAGTGGAAGAGAAATGTTTTTTGATGCCCAGTTTGTCGCAGAGGTTGCGGAGTTTTTTGTTCTCAAACTGTCGTCCATTATTCGTAACTATTGAATGGGGAATTCTGAACTGGCATATAATGTTCTTCCATAGAAATTTTGATGTATGTGCCTCGGTGATTTTAGCCAGTGGTTCAGCTTCAACCCATTTGGTAAAATAATCGATGGCGACAATCGTATAACTAGCTCCTCCTTTTTCTTTAGGCATAGGTCCTATCAAGTCGACCCCCCATTTGGAGAAAGGCCATGGACTGGATACCACGGTAAGCTCAGTAGATGGTTGCCTTTGAACAGGAGAGAAACACTGGCATTTATCGCGGCTCTTCACGTAGTTGAAGACATCTTTCTTCATGGTGGGCCAGTAGCACCCTTGCCTTAGGACGTTATAGGCAAGTGTTAAGCTTCCAGTATGATTACCATATATCCCCTTATGTATTTCATTCAGTACGTAGTTCGCTTCACCCCCTCTGGTGCATCGAAGGAGGGGAGATGAAAACCTTCTTCTATATAAGATTTCGTCTTTAATTATGTAGTGAACGACTTTGCGTCTGATTTTACGGGCCTCCTCTTTGTTTTCTGGGAGAATGTGGTCCTTGAGGTATGCCAGGATGGGCTGCATCCAAAGGGAAGTTTCTTCAACCCACAGAACCTCTCCTAACTTAGTTGTGGAGGGTCGGCAAGATAATTGATTGGTACGAATTTGTGCAACTCCGAGTCTCTACTGCTAGCCAGCTTTGACAGTGCATCTGCATTCAAGTTCTCTGCTCTAGGAACTTGGATTTGTTCGAATTTGACGAAGCAAGGGATCAGCTCCCTTGCTTTCTTCAGGTAGGTGGCCATGCCTTTGTCATTAGCGGCGAAATTACCGTTAACTTGTCCCACCACAAGCTGAGAATCACTTCGGAC
>CAIGRS010310932.1:0-10666 GCA_903798395.1 Fraxinus floribunda
ACTTAGCCAAAAAATCTGAAAATTCAGTGACTGTTTGTGAAATAAATTTCAAACTTCAGTAACCATTTTGAAATTTTTAGGTAACTTCAGTGACCATTTGTGAAATTAACCCAATTTTTTTATGTTCCACCCAAAATCTCAAGTTTTTAAAACTTTATTTTCCACCCCACCCCATCCCACCCCACCCCCACTCCACTCCACTCCACTCCACTCCACTTCACTTCATCTTCTTCCCCAAAATTAATTTATTTATCTAATTAGAACTAAATGTCACATCCTCGACAATACATCACCACTCATGCGACCATTCTCATTCAAGAACAGTGGTGTCAGAATTTCCCATCCTTTAGCAATACATCACTTCTCACTCAGGACAAATCAATAGAAAATTGAAAGTCCTCGTACAAGATTTACATTCATTTAAAAGTTTAGAATTCAATTTCAGTTTCTTATTTCTATCTCCAATTTTCACGGGGATGATACCATCACTAGGAACAATGTCTGCCACAACTTTTCAATGCTTTTGCTTCAGATTTCCTCGGCTCGGCTCAAGGTACCTCTCCTCCCAGTCATAGATTAGTGTCGTCGTTGGATCGCTGATAGAGGCGTGCTACTTGTGGAGAATTCACTTGGCAGCTCTATTTACCGAAATTACGACCTCCTCCTCACCATCTCCACATAGTCGGCGATGTTCAACTCCCCTTCCACCATTACCTCATCACACTTCCTTGCATTCAAATCAAACACCTCACTCGAATCATAAGCCACACACAAATACTTCCCCAACGCGAAAACACACACTAAATTAAGCCCCCCCGGTGAAGCATTTAACGACACTACCGAAGTAGAGGAGTACATAGCCACCAACAACCTCGGTGCTTTTGCTACACTGTAGTTCGTTGTTGAGGGCGACAGTTCTTCTATGCGAGAAAAAAAAGGATGGATGGGTGGGAGAGAATGAAGAAAATGAAATTGGTTGGGTGAATGGGGGTGGGTATGGTGGTTGGGTACGTAGATTTTGTTTAATTGAATTTTTATTATTATAATTATTACAACTTAATTATCACCTTTATTTCTAATTAGATAAATTAATTTTGGGGAAAAAGATGAAGTGAGGTGTGGTGGAAAATAGAATTTTAAATATTTGGGATGGTAGGTGGTACATAAAAAAAAATGGATATAATTTGTAAAAGAATAAAAAGTTTGAATATTAAAATTAAAATTATTACTTTTTAATTTTGACATTTTGATTGTTTTTAACTGAAAATATAACAGTATGGGATTTTCGCACAAAAATTTCAAATAGAGAAATTTTATGTGATTTGCAATTAATAGGGACGTATATCGCAAATGAAAAAATTTACAGAAGATTTTTTGCTATTAATTATAAAACAAATAATTACTTGTTCACAACTTCAATTTTTCCTCAAAAGTTGTCCCCCCCACTAACCAAAAGGTGATACTTTTAGGCTCGTTTGATGTTACCTATTTCTCATGGGACTTGGAAATTATTTTTTAAAGTTTCAAGTTTTGTAGTCAATTTTTTTTCTTGGCAATTGGTTTTCCCCCAACCCCCACAGCCCCCACTCCCCTCCCCGCGACCCTTTTTTTCAGCTTTTCATTGAATTCCATCCATTTTTTTTTTTTTTTTAATAGAAAATTTTTTGGTAATAGAAACAAATTATATTCTCAATTGTAAATTTTTTTCCTTTAATGGACCATTTTCATGTGAAATAAAGTTAAATGAACACCAAAAAATTCAAAATCTCAACATTTTTCAGGTGAAAAATTATACCAATCAAATACAATTAATTGACAATTTTTGAGAAAACAAGTTCTAAATTATTATTTTATCTGAAATTTGTTTTCTTTCCATGCATTTTCTATTGTAATGAATTTTGTTTTTAAAAAATGGTATAATTCATCATCACGTGAGTGATTATTTTACTGATTTTTCCAAACGGTGACCATTTTCCTCTCTCCAAAAAAGGGTTCCGACACAAAACTCAATCTCGAAATGAGAATTCACGGAATCAACGGTAGCCAGTGCCATGCCACGTAAGGGATTACGTGACAGTCCTACAGAGTCTCGCAATTATATAGAGAGAGAATGGAGAGCGCACAGCTGGTCTTTCATCCCCTCGCTTATCTCTGATTACTATCTCAAATAGAAGATACATAAATGGCTGAATCGCCAGAAACGGAGCACCCACTCAAGGCTTTTGGATGGGGTGCAAGAGACACATCTGGGGTTTTTTCACCTGTGAAATTCTCCAGAAGGTATAGATACCGATTTCTGGTTCTGTTTTGATTTCATTTCATTACATATGCAATGAAGAACCCACTTTTTATTGAGATTTTTTTATTTTTGTGTTTTTGTAATTTTTCATTACACATGCGACTTGGTTTACATTGTATTTGATGTGCAGGGAGACCGGAGAGCATGATGTGCAGTTGAAAGTGTTGTATTGCGGGGTCTGTCATACAGATCTTCATATGGCCAGGAATGATTGGGGGTTCACCCAGTATCCCCTTATCCCTGGGTAAGATCTCCAGCTCTCTCACGCACAATTTTTCTGTTAGTATTATTAAGATCGGTTATTGTTCTAATTTAGATTTGAAGAAAGAATAGAGAAAGATGATCGCATAGTATTTGAACAAATTCTTGTCACATATTTGGATTAAATGCTATTAAATTAACACTGTTAAAGAACACTTACCAAAGAAACTTGTATGCAGAACTGATTATCACGACAGTGATCCTGGATTATTTAGATTTGATTAGTTTTGTATTAGTATTGTTTGTCTGCGTGAATCACCTTAAAAGTTAATAAAAAGTTGCATTGAAAGGGAAAGCACCCGATGCACATATGTTGAACTCGGCTGTTTATTGCAGGCACGAGATGGTAGGTGAAATAACTGAGATTGGTAGCAAGGTGGAGAAATTCAAGGTTGGGGACAAAGTTGGAGTTGGATGTTTGGTTGGATCATGTCGCCAGTGCGATCAATGCACTAATGATCTTGAAAATTACTGTCCTAATCTGATATGGACCTATGGCTCAGTTTACACTGATGGTACCCTTGCACATGGAGGTTATTCTAATTTTATAGTTGTTGACGAGCACTTTGTTGTTCGTTGGCCAGAGAACTTGCCCATCGACATTGGTTCTCCTCTCTTATGTGCTGGGATTACGACCTACAGCCCCTTGAGGTACTTCGGACTTGACAAGCCAGGAATGAATATTGGTGTCGTTGGTCTTGGTGGGCTTGGCCATGTAGCTGTGAAGTTTGCTAAGGCTTTCGGGACTAAGGTTACTGTTATCAGTACATCTATTAAGAAGAAGAAGGAAGCTATTGAAGAACTCGGTGTTGACTCTTTTTTGGTTAGCCGTGATCCGGAGGAGATGAAGGTTGAGAGGAATCAAGATTTTTCTTTGTTAATTTTATTTAATTGTTGTGCTGAGACATGAAACCGCATTAATCTTTATGATGTTTCTGTTCAGTCTGCGGCTGGAACGTTGGACGGAATCATCGATACCGTAGCTGCTACTCATCCCCTCTTACCCTTGATTAGTTTGTTGAAGCCTCATGGAAAGTTGGTACTGGTCGGTGCTCCGGATAAGCCACTGGAGTTGCCAGTGTTTCCCTTGATTTCAAGTAAGCAATTCAATTGATGTTTCTCACTCTCTAGGTCCTTGCGGCTCTTACAGCATGTTTGGATAAGCTTCAAAAAGAGCTACATTTACAGTACAGCCCACACACATTAGTGTGGGCCCCATTAATTAATTAATGGGAGCCACACTAATGAGTGTGGGCTGTAAATGTACAGTCCATAATGGACTGTACAAGGAGAAAAATTCCATTCTCATTCATGGTTTCTAAGTTTCCTCTTTTTTTCCCTATAAACTGAATAGATTTCGCAACAGTTCCCAGTTTCTCTTGTCAAATCGGCCAGTCCGGTCTGGTCAGGTCTTGACAATATTGCTGAACATCCACAANGGACTGTACAAGGAGAAAAATTCCATTCTCATTCATGGTTTCTAAGTTTCCTCTTTTTTTCCCTATAAACTGAATAGATTTCGCAACAGTTCCCAGTTTCTCTTGTCAAATCGGCCAGTCCGGTCTGGTCAGGTCTTGACAATATTGCTGAACATCCACAATTGAATACAGGTAGAAAGATAATAGCTGGCAGTGGAATAGGAGGAATGAAAGAGACCCAAGAGATGATTGATTTTGCAGCAAAACACAACATCTTACCAGATGTGGAGATCATTCCCATTGATTATATCAATACTGCAATGGATCGCCTTGCGAAATCTGACGTTAAGTACCGGTTTGTTATCGATGTCGCAAAATCATTGAAGGCAGAGTAAAACCAGTACCCCAGCTTCATAAAATTTGGCTTTGTTATAAATAATATATTATCGTCTGCTGCACGAGAAGATTGTTGGAAAATTTGTTTTTTACTTGTCATTTTCCATCACTCCACTTTATTTTCTATTATGTGGAATATTGACGAGTGTGATTTTCTTGATGTGGTGTTTGCATAAGGAATTACTCCATGAATGAGGTTGGCGTGGGAACGTGTTTTGGGGAAGAGTAATCCAAACAATCAGTTTACTTGACATTAATTTTAAAAAATTGGAGGATTAAAGTGATATGTGTATCAAATTAATTTTATTTCGGTCAAATATTTAGATTTTAATAGAACAATGATAAGTTTATCAATATTAGGTTCGTTGTATAGTTCGTATTTAATCATTTATTTTAGGCCGGATGAAAAGTTAATTCGAATAAGTTTTTTCTTTCAATCATGAACCCCACCGATAACTTACAAATAGTGCGTGAGTGGGTGGGTGACCCACCTCACCTGAGGGTGTAGGGTATTTGTACATGTGGCTTTATTCTTATTGGTTTTGGCTGCCACGTGTAGATTTGGATAGGGATAAAGTAGCTTTTTTGATTGTATGGGATATTTTGATTGAGACCATTTTTTATTTTTATTTTTGGGGGGATCATGGCATTTTGTAGTTTTTTTTAGGGGAATTAGATGAGATGGTCGCGCCTCAAATTGTGTTGGTGCTACTTTTGCCTTTTTGACCAAATTATCAAAAATAAAATAAAATGTGAGGTTCTCCAAATTAGAGTTTTAGTCAATCAATAAAACCATATTTGTCTCCATTTCTCACATTCGAGAATTGTACCACAAATTCTATCTCAATCTCCATTTTCTCAGTACCTCGTTCGACTCCTTTCTTTTACGGAAGCTGAAACTGGAAAAGTCTATGTGAATGGTTGTCTTGATATGTACATGACAGACCAGCTCTAATAGTGGAATCATCCAAGCATTCCCTTGATGTAAGTCCCTGCTGGTTAGTTTTTTATATTTTTTTATTTTTGGTAGAATTTTAAAAACATAAGAAAGTTTCTGCCAAAAACTCGGGATTGTGAAGGACACTTTTCAGTTCTTTTTCTTTGGTCGATGAATTTTTTTTATGAAGTGTTAAATATAACTTGTATTGCGATCAAATCTAAATTGAAAAATTTTCATTCTTCTACAACAACTAGATAGTAGCCAATAATTCATGAATCATCAATTAATTAAACCCGGTTTTATCCTTCCATTTTCTTCTATGATTTTGACAAAACAATGATTATGTTTCCTACTTTTAAATATTGTGTGCTCGTTAATCTTCATGCCCTTACTGTTCAAGGGAGCAAACTATTTTTTAGTTTGAGTTGTATACTAGTTAGGTGATAAATAAATTAGTTAAAAAATATGGGAAAGTAATAAACGTTGTGCAAAGTATTCATATGCAAATTCATAAATAATTAAATCATTAAGAATTTTTTTTTTTGTTAGCGACTTGAATATATAAAATTTGGGTTGTTACACAAGGTGACATTGTTTTAAGAACAAGCAAGCACAAGGACGATCGTATAACATTGGACTGACAGAATTGATTTCCAAAAATTTCAGAATTTTCCTACTTGGGGTAGTCAGTTGGAAGGGTGTGTTAATAAAATTTGCATCTGATCTTCAGGTGTTTTTGAATGATGAGTGTTGATCCCGTTTTCCCGTTTTCCTTGACAATTACTTGTCTAACATATATCGGACCCACTCACACCAACACAAACAAATTCTGGCACATTTTGACCAAAGAACTTGACAGAAAGGGAGCGTATAGACGTGGGAGATGCTTAAGACACGAGACAAGAATATTCATGCACAAATAATATGAACAAAGATGATTGCAATTAAATTAACAATTACTAACAAGTCAACAAAAGGTGAAGATAATCTGAACTCAAGCAATGAGATATAAAAGAGCCACAGGAAAGATTGAATATAGTTTTCGAGTGCTTAGAGTTGCATTCTTCATAGAATGTTACAAGGGTTGTTTATTTATAGATTCCTGGCCGAGCTGGTTGCCGTTGGATAGGAACCACGTGGCCTCATCTCTCGGGTCGAAGTCTCACATAACTCAATCTGTTATATATTTAATACATTAACAACGAGTCGGCCACTCTATATATTAAGCGACAGTCCTGACATTCATTATTACAAACACTACATCAATCATTCCTAAAGATCGTCCGCGTAAAAATACTCTAGAAGACGGCGAGAGGGCTTCGACCAAAGGGAGTTTCAGATCAAAAGGGCATCAACTTCTTCTTTGAAGGCTTCGGCTAGGGGAGCTTCGGATCAATTGAGCATTAGCTTTTTCTTTGACTTCTTCATTTTTACCAGTGGAGTATTTGTTGATTGTGGATTATGGCATAGTCTTTTGATTGGAGTTTCGACGGCGAGGCGTAACAACAGTCCCCAAAGACCAAAGTCTAGGCATGATTATTCATGTAATGCATGGACTTCTGTTATAAAAATTTTGTTGGGGTGGTTTTTCCCAACTCAATGAGTTTCTTTAATTCTCCCTTAGAAGAAATTGAATCTTTAGATGTTTGTTCTGTTTTCTTAAGATTGAATGAGTTGAAACATTTATTTGGAGAGAAAAACTGATATTGGGGAATGATTCTCTTTTTCATCTTGGGAGCAATCCTTTATACAGAATTTTCACAAGTGATGCCGATATGGAGGTGACACTTGGAGCTAATTAGCTGCCCGAGGTCAATCAGTCGAGTCTTTTGAACATGCAGCCTCATAATGTTCTCGAGTCTCATGTATATTAACACGAGAGGCTCTCGTTCTACCATCATCATTAGATCCCATGCTCGTGAGTTAATCAAATGATTGCTCTTGAGCATATTAAGGCTTGTTCTTCGATCGATTTGACACCTTCTTGGACACGTGTTGATCTCCTTAAAGCCGTCGGTATGTCCCATCAATGACATGTTGAATCAAGATGTTGCGTCTGACTACATGTCTCACACAAGAGTTCTGCCATGTGTATAGGGCAACTTAACATGATTCTATACAGAAAAACACTTGACAGATTTTCATTGGCAAATGGCAATTGGTAAAAAAAAAATGGCAGTCATACAAGTGCTGCCATCTCAGCACCAATAAATTTTCCCGTCAACGGTCCCTGTACAAACAGATTAACCCCTTACACAAAACAAAGAATTTTTGTTCGACTATGTCAAACACCATGGATGGTTATTCAATCAAGTCAATTTAATCATATATTTAAATACCGCAATTCATATAATCATTAAGTAAAGCAATAAAAATACAAGAATGATTACCGAGAAACCTCAACTGGGTAAAACTCTGGGCACTTTGTCAATCAATAATCCACTACAAACGATTCATGACCTACAGTCTACCAAACTAGACGATGACACGTACTAATTGATCCTGACTGCAATTTCGAAAGCTCTCCTGAATTTTGTGCTCCTGCACCAATTCCACCTGCAATTTTCAAAGCTCTCCTGAATTCTGCCTTCATGCAGCAACTCCTACCTTTGTGGAATCGTTTATCTCCTATGGAACCCGAAGAACAGTTCGTGTGGTTTGATATTTGGATTAGGAATATGATGTTTTTCACTACTAAGAACAATATATCAAAGAAACATGAAAGTTGAAAACTCCAAAGATTAAGAGAATATGACAAGATAGTGTTTGCTCAATGTTCAAACTTCATAAATCTCGTTCTGTGGCTTTAGAATATTTATAGGTATGGTAGAAAATAGATGGGTTGGGAAAAAAGCCTTTAAAATATGAAATAAAATATTTTCGTATAACTCTGTCGCTCGAGCGAAGGAGGGACGACAGTCTAGCGATGAAGTTTCTGTTTTTGTAGATCGAACCATTGACGATGTCTTACAAAAATTTGCGCTATTTTTCTCCTTGTTCCAAACTCAAAACATTAGACCTATTTAACTAACTTTTAAACAAATTGCACATTACTCTTTAAACTTTTACACTCTATCAATTTAAATCCTTTTGTTTACAGAATTTTCTAATTACAAAATCAACTAAAACCTAACAATTTTCTCCCACCGCAATTGAGGTTATAGTCGCTACATTATTTTCTCCCATCACAAACAAGTTTTCCATGTAGTGATGGCAAAAAAATCGGTGCCAGCCGCCAGCCCCGCCTTGCTCCAAATGGGGCGAAAAAAACCCCGTCCAATGGGTTGGTGATGCGGGGTGGGGTGAGGATTGCCGCCCCGCCTCGTCCCGTGAAGAATTAAAAAAAAATTAACAACAAATTTTTTTAAAAAATATTAGTTAACTAGAGTTTTTTGAAAAAAAATAAATAAACGAGGCAGGAAACGGGGCAAGCCCGTGCCCTGTCCCGTGAAGAATAGAAAAAAATAAACGACAAATTAAAAAAAAAAATTAGTTAACTAATTTTTTTTGAAAAAAAAAATAAACGGGGCAGGAAATGAGGCAAGCCCGTGCCTTGCACCGCCCCGTCCCGCCCAGTCTAAGGCAGGCGCCCCGCTCCGTCCGGAACCCGCCCCTTTGCCATCTCTATTTCCATGCAATTTCAAAATGCCCTTTTGACACCTCCTATTGTGGCTGGAAAGGCCATTATTTCCTGTTCTGCTCAGTAAGGATGACTTCCCTTTCCCCACTCAATGAGGAGTACTCCGATCGATGATTTCAATAGATCTCAACTCTAGTTGAAACTTAAGTGAACTATCTCATGTCTCTTTCTACAATGTAATCTGTGCACAATGTAATGAATGTCTTGTTAGTTGACGGCACTAAATTCGTGTGGGAATCAGTTGCCTTGTTAATTTTACACTCATCCATTTTCCTTTTGCACATAGTTTCATTATTTTATCTACTTTATCTTTGTGCAAGTGATATCGGGTAAAGAGTCTAGTGAAGCTTATACTGTGGAGCTCGCCGCCACTAACGTGAGAAGGTCCAAAAATAAGAAAAGGAAGCAACTGGAAGTAGAGGCTTCGCCTTCTGTAATGGTGATAATCTTGACCATCAAAAGTAGTTTTTGGAAGTATCATTATGAATTTGATACTTTAATTATGTTTGTTTATTGATTATTTTAGAATAAAACTCGATATTTAACGAGAACTGAGGTAAAGGAACAAAAATTGATCAATAAGGATAAAAGTTGGATAAATTTGAAATTAAGTAACCAATACATCAAATTCGGAAGTTAAGGACCTACATTGCAAATACGTGAGGACTTAAAGAATAACCAAAATAGGGAATTATGGACTAAATTGTACGATCTGAAACTTTAAGATTTACCATGCCTTCAATGTCTCGTTCTTCTTTAAATCTATCACCCCCTGTCTAGTGGTGGCAATGGGTCGAGCCGAACATACCCCGCACGAGCTCGGCTCGTCGACTTGGATTATTTTTTATTTTTTTATATATTACTAAACCTAATATTAAGGCTTTAATTTTATTTTTTTTATAAATTATGCGAGCCAAGAGCCGAGCGGCTCGTAGCTCGCAAATATAGGCGAGCCCACGAGCCGAGCTCGTGGGCTTGCCTAAACGAGCGGCTCGTCACCGAGCCCCCTGCTTGGCTCGTAAAACAACGGCTCGTGGGCTTGCCTAAACGAGCGGCTCGTCTCCGAGCCCCCTGCTTGGCTCGTGCTCGTTGTTTTACGAGCCCGAGCGGCTCATGGGTATCTATAGTACGAGCCGAGCGGGCGAGCCGACGAGTCGCTTGGCTCAATTGGCACCACTACCACTGTCCCCAATAAATCTTTTTCTATGCTATCCAGACTCATCAAAAAGAAAAATGCTAACAACCCCCGACCGGCCCCTCCATGTACAATTAGCATTTCTCCATCACAAAATTGATGGGATATGTTGTCCCACCATGGACAATATAGCACAATCATTTACATAGGGAAAATGAAGATGGGACATTATTTACGTTTTGGAATTTCTTAACATAAGTTTTTGTATGAAATAAAAAGGAAAAATGAAAGATATTTTAAAATTTAATAGTAGAAGCTTGTGATGTTTTATTAAATGTTTTTTTTTCATCAAAAGATAGTCTTCTTTATTGTGAAGTTTACAGCCGTAATCTTCATTATTTTCCTTTTAAAAAATATTAGTCATAGGCACGTGCGTAGTATAGTTGGCTATGTAATATCGTTAACTGATTTTTGATTATTTTTGGAGACATCACTAATTAAATCTTATTTAACAAAACTTATTCAATAGAAAACCTTAAAGTTACAACGAAAAATAAATAAATAAGAAAAAAGGAAG